>MQTX01000135.1:266375-327416 GCA_009735665.1 Angiostrongylus cantonensis
TTGGCCCTGAGATTTTAGCAGCCTCTCCGTACTCGTCCTACCCAACGCTGCGAAATTGGGGACTCTTTTGGGGTCAGGGGAATGAGGCCCGTTTTTTTTTTTACTGTGTTTAGCATTTTGATACGCACTTATAGCTTGCAGGGCTCTGAACGTGGGGCTGTGTATAGTCGCGGGTAGCTTGCCAGGCTTTCCCAGAGTGGACACAGAGCTTATTTGTTGGAGGCGACTCCTAACCGCCTCAAATATATTTCCCTGTCACGTGATTGCAGGCTTTTGGCCGAATTGACTCGTTGAATACATTCCGCATAAAGCTAGACGCACTCACCCACGCATGCATGAATACGCCTAGCAAATACAGAAAGTATGTGCCAAATCGGCGCAGCAGAAACAGGGAGTCCATCCCCTGGATCCACCTGTGTCTCAGGGAAGCAAAGGTCGCTTTTGGTCCGCAATTAACCCCCCATCCGCCACCTGGGGACACGCTACGTAGCCTCGCGACTAACCTGCTCGAGATCCCTCATATGAGGATCCGTGGGGTTGTGCGTATACCGACATAAATTCAACTTTTCATATTTGCGGATTTAACCTGCATACTTGCTGGTTTACACATTATGGTTCCCTGGAGCTTCAAGGTCAGCTTAGCCGAAGCCTTCAGGTCGTCACCAACGCCTGTCAATCGACACCCTTGTAGATCAGAGAGGGCTTGCCCATCACGCGACTAGTTTGGTACAAGGACGGTGGGGATTCCTCGTATTGGTTTACTCTTAGCTGAGCCTTCGAACTGATATGTCGGACTCCTCAGCTTGGACGGATGAACCGCACGCTGTACATCGCAGCCCGACACTCAGGAACACCTCCCGGCCACGATTAGGCGATAAACCTTTGGGAGGATGAGGAAAAACAGATAGACGAAAAGAAAATACATAAAATATAGTGCACCTCGGCACTTTTGAATTCATCAAAAGTTAGGCCAGCGATATATGATAGATAACCGAATTCCATTAAGTAAACAAACAACTCATTTGGAATAAAGAGAGACAGTATAAGAGTATAGAACATAGAATGGAAGATATAAGAGCAACATGAAAAATCTCAAACTCTCACTATTGATTGGCGGGTGGCTCCTAACTGATTTGCTAGAACCAACCTTTCCTTTCATCACCGCCGAACGTAGTTATAAATTGTGGTCGAGCATCGTCTTCAGATTCGCTTGATGAACTCGATTCCATGATGGATTTTTTTTGAGTCGTCGATTTTTCGACGAAACTAAACGTAAACGTTTACGTGGTCCACAAAAATAAGATTAGAATCAAATTTATTACAAAAGAACACGAAAATTAACCTGAGTAGTGAAACTGTGGCTTCATCTGGACAACCTTTGCCAACAATTAGTGCTCTTTGCTTTTTCAGAAGCAATCTTTCATGTTTAGAATCTCTACCCTGAAACCATTTCGTAGATATCACTACTGCAGATGGAACAATGTTACAATTTCAATCAAAACCTTAAAGTCTTCTATCAACTAAAACACTTGGCTTCTGGAAGTTCTCAAGAACAAAATAAATGTAAAGCAGATCTTTGACTATTTGATGCTACAAGATATGCAGTTCTTTTGAATAACTTTTTTTCCTTTGTCAACAGAACTCTGATGACTAATTACAGGGTTGTAAACGGACAGCGAGAGCTGCTTTTTCACGGTCGATGCGACGCAGCTCGGCTGTCTCGGCACGCGCGACAGCATCTGCTTTCAGAAGCCCTGCAAAACTGCCACGACGAACACCATATGCTTCTCCGATGCAATTCACTCTTCTCTGGGATTCTGCATCGGCGCCACGAAGATCAAGCTCCACATCTGAAACAAATTCATTTTCTCCTGGACCCAACGAGTGGAAGACGTAATCTTGATGATTGTTAACCTTTTATTTGGTTCCTACTACAATTTTCACGGAAGGGTATGATGTGAGATACAACCCCAGCGATGCTGGGATATTTGCAAGACTTAGACCCCAGGCCAGATCGAACCACGACTATCCTTTCCGAGGGCTGGCGCGCTACGCACTGCACCACTGAGAACCTTACTGTCTTTTTTTCAGCTAGTTTTCTACTTAACGCTGCCTTCAGCAATCACCCATCTGCGGCATAGATCTGGGGCACAGAAATTGGCATTGAACGCATTAAGCCGCGAGTCACAATGTTAGCCTCTCATTTGCTGCCTACTATAATTTTAACGGCATGGTTTGGTGTGATGACTATTATCAGTGAACGTTATCCTTAACCAACGGTATACCTTAGTGAAACTTACCAATGTCTTCTGGTTGCTCGATGTCTGTTTCATCGTCACTCATTTCAGTGTCTTCAGTTTCTTTTTTCACCACAACTGAGTTTTCGTATGTGAATCCAATCGAAGCTTTCGATTCAGCGGACTTTCTAGAAAACAAAGACGTTCACTACAACCTAACCCGATTTATTCGAATTTCACAGTTGGAGTAGAAGAACCAAATATGGCCAATAATAACCTACTTCTTTTTGTCGTGTTCTGACTTGAGCTGTTCATCCTTAGGAATTCTCCAAAATTCCTTCTCCGCTATTTTACGCAAGTAGTCCTGAAAGAACACGCAGAAGTGATTTTCCAAAAGCAAATAGTATTTGTGCAGAAACGAATGCAGAAACTATGCAGTTGAGAAGCAAAAGAGGAATTAGGGAAGAAAATACCTTCTCTGAGACGTCGCGAAATTCATTAATTATTAACACTCTGTACCGCTCGAAATCACATATTAGTTCTTGCTTCTCATCTTCACTAAAACAAAGAATAGCTTACTTTATACTGGCAAAATGGCGAACGATACGCCCAAATACCTAACCTGTCCGGCTCGACACTTTTCTTCTTTACAGGTGAGATGAAATCAAGATGCGCCCGTACATCAAAGCGATCTATTAGTACAGTAGGGTCACCTTGCCATTTTCGTCTACGAGCACAACAATTTAGGAACTACACAAAGTTTAATGAATGAAACATAAAGGAAAGACTAACAATATATTCTTGTCCTCTGCAGCTTTTGCGATACTTCTATCGGTGTGTATTATGCACTTGCGGCCATGCAGTTGCATAAACTGTTCTGGATCCTTGCGCTGAAATCAGGAATACACAGAACAGAATCACGTTGATGCTGAGACATTTGCAAAACTCCGGACCGCAAGTGTCTGAGGTGAGGATCGCACACCCTATTACCCTTTAACGCGTTCACCACCACACCACGCAGTTCCTAAGTCGGCAACAAACCCAGATAAGCTGAGGCTACAGTTTAAATTGCAATGTTAATTTTTTATTTGCCGCATAGTACAACTACTATTTACGAACTGCCTACTTGTAGTATGCAGCAAATAAAAAGTAATTACGCAGAAAAAAGATGTACTCAGACAGACTTAAAAAAGAGTACTCACGAGCTCATTACTGATACACATCCAATCAACACCGCTCAAATTCGAGAGCAATTCTACACAATTAAAGGAAGTGGTTGGACTAGCACCAGTAGAAAATCAATAACTGGGAACTCACCACACTATCGTAAAATCTCCTACGCTTCTCGGCTCTTTTCGAGCAGTCAACGATCCTTGCCCGCATGATCTTCTCCTGACGACGAGCCTCATGCCACATCGTAACAAACTCCAACGTGGTGTTATTTATAGCGATGTATTTCATATTAATGAGGATCCAAATAGAAATAAACGAATTCCCGAAAAACACTACGGGTCAAAATATCATCAGTAGTACTTTGAATATCTGACAGTTTATTCCCTTAAACTATATAAGTCTCAACACAACTGTAACAAGACGAGATCAGAACTGCAAAACTGAAATGAGAATCACCATAGCAATCGGCGATCACATTCAAACAAAAAATTCTTTACAACGCTTATCAAGTATCCCATGTGCCCTTGCAAGTAAAGTTTCCTGACGAATAAGAGCATCATCTAGGCCTTTTATTTCCTAAAACGCATACGGCAATAGACCCTCTATAAGAAAAACGTCTACTGTTTTAGTCAATAACATACATCTTCATGAACTTCCTCTGGGTGATCAATTTGCCATTGCAAATCGATTTTTGCAAACTCTGAACATACGTCCAAGCATGAGTCACGAAACTGAAACCACATTTTGTTTAGTACTTTACACTAACTCCTGTAACAACTAAATAATCTTTGATGTACATTCGCTATGACGCTGTTTTTCAGACAACCGACGAAACTTCTCTGATCACTAAAGCAGGTTGAGAAGTTAACAGCTTCACAAACTAGTAGAAAATGTTCCGCTCAATGGTGATAAGTTCATCTCATTGCCTTATAAAATAACCCTTAGACTTTAAAATTTACTAGATTTAAAAACTTCAAAGCGCAAGAAACGAGGTTTAAGACTGCAGGATTTCAAACTTAATCCTTTAGCTAAAAGAAAACCGCAAAGATGCATTTTGGGGCTACGCTGCTAGACGAAATTTATTCGAACTATGCACCCAAAATTTAAGAAGCAAAGGAATCATAAAGAACTGCACTACGTGGCAGAACAGCAAACATCAACAGAATTGTAAAAATAAAACTTTGGATACAATAGAATCAATTTTCAACAATAACAAAAGGGTTGAAACATATCCCATAACTTCAAAAAGAAACTCGTGCTACTACAACAATGCAAAAACAACCCACCAGCTAGAATTTCAAGAAGAAGATATCTCAGTCGTAAAATAAGTTATGAGTTGTCTATTTGAGTGAGTTTGAATGATTTCCATCAGTTTAGATGTCTTCATATCCATGAATGAGTTCTACTTTTCTACACTGACTAACTGTTCTGCGATGCAAAAAAACAGTTTCTACACATCAGTAAAATTTGTTATTCCTCTTCCATGCAACCTGTTTCGAAATTACTCTTCGTCGCCTTCTCACTACTGAGGTTTCTGAACTATTCAAGCAGTTTCCTTAAACACACACACCATACATACACATACATGTATATATACATACATGTATATACGTATATTTAGATATTTGAACGGCCTGTCCTCACTACTACTCCGGGCCCCAGCATATCCTCTATTTTTTGGAGTTTTGCTACCTTAGCCATCGTGTTTACAAGGACTCCCGGGGTCAGCCATGCCAACGTCCACCCCAGGTCGTCACCACCGCAGAGATTCGCGGCCTTTGTCGATCAGAGCGAGGTCTGCCACCGTGCGACTAGTTTGATACCAGAATGGTGGTGGATCCTGATATATGTTTAATCTCACTTGGACTTCCTAATGGAAACGTCGAACTGCTCAGCTTGGGAGACTCCGCCGGTGTGATGAACATTCCCGCTGTACATTGCAGACCGACATCCAGGAACACCTGTCAGCCACGATAAGGTGGCAAAATCTGGGAAGATATGTATGTATATATAAATACATATATGTGTACATGCGTATATACATGTATATGTATACATGTATATAACTATACATCAGCACATAATATATACATATATACATGTATATATATACACATTTATATGTATACTTGGATACTTGGACGGTCCGTCTTCACGAGCTGTGCGGACCCCAGCACATATGCCATTCGTTCTTTTGTCTCGCAATCGTAGTCCATGGTGGTGGTCTTGTACGAGCATGGCAGCGCATGCGAGTCTCATGCCGTGATCTGTAAAACAACTGCAGATGCAGGTACAGCTGATTAACTTTGTTTACGAACACGTCCGCTCAGCATGTAGGTGGTCTTCCAAACGTGAGATTGGTGTAAAACGTTTCCGCTATTAATTCCATATCATGGTGGGAAGTTTTAACGATACCATCTTCGTTCATCAGGTCTGCTGCTTCCAGTAGTTTCTTCTGGTTGTACCGTTGTAGACCTTCCTGCAGAGCTCTTCTGCAACTGGCATTTATTACTAGCTGCGCTAAGGGTGTTGCAGTGGGATCAAGCTTCAGTTTCCTTCTATTTTCGAGCAACTCCTTAGTAGTGGTGGAGATGCGATCCCATCTTCTTGCCTGAGGAACTGAGGCGGATTCGGCACAGCTTTTCAGTCCTTCGACAAGCAGCTTGTAGTCTTCGGTCGGGTCTTCTTTAATCTGCCAGTCACGTCTGGATAGGACTTTGTTTAGAATGTTCTCGTCGTATGCAACTAGACTTTTTTCTCGTGGTCGATGAAAAGAGTTCTTTTACAGCTTGCGGCTGAATCGAATCTTCGCGCGAAGAAGGCGGTGATCAGAACCCGTGCAGAATGATGGGACTACCAATGTGTCAAGTAGGCACCATCTTCTGTTTGTCAGAATATGGTCGATCTCCACATGAGTCATGCCGTTGAGAGACTCCATGTCCAGTAACGGCTTTCTTCTGGAAAAACGACTTTCCATGAAACAGACGTGCTGCTGACAGGAGTTCTGCGAGACGGTTGCCATTCTCATTTCTTTCTCATAATCGAAAATTTCCGATCTTGTATTCGCTCTCGTTGGCCTTTCCTATTCTGGCGTTAATGTCCCCGACAACAAATTTAGGATATGCTTTATCATTGTGGATGACTTCCTCCAATTGATAGTAGAACGCACTTAATTCGTAATCATCAGCTGCGTCGGTTGGTGAGTAGCAGCTGATGATAGTGGTCTTCTTATGATACGACAGTTGAAGACGGAGAACGGCTATGCGATGGGAAAGGATCTCGTATGAGTCGACGATGTATGGACAATGCACGGGTGAACCATCGAGGAAGACAGATGGAAAAAAAAAGCGGCTCCGAAGAAGGCGATTCTGCCGAAACGTCAGCTACTATTGTGTTGTATGTGTGTTATTGTATGGAAGTAAACGTATGCTGTTTAACAACCTCGCGATTGCTAAGATAGAAAACGACGAATACAGAGAAGATTGACATGGCCCCTGCGCCAGTGAAGCAAGTATAAAGACTCTCGTTTGCCATTATTTTGAAATAGCTCCCGTTATACAGTTCAAATAATGGTGGAACATTAGTTTGAAATACAATGGTGGAGATTAAAATTCTCTTACTCTAGGTTCTCAAGAGATATCATTTCTCAATGAAAACATTATAAGACTTGACTCCTCGAGTGATTTAACAGATTCCTGATTATGCTAGCCTTTAATAATATGCCCCTCCCAAAGGTCACCATCTCATTGTGGCTGGGAGGTGTTCCTAGCCGTCAGACTGCGATGTACAGCGGGTGATCCATTCTCGTGGCAGGGTTTCCCAAGCTGGGAAGGAGTTTCCATCAGGAAGCCTAGGCAAGAGTATACCAATACTAGGATACAAGACCGTCCTGGTATCAAAGATGTATGGTGGCAAATCACCCTCTGATCCACAAGGTTGCGACTGCCTGTCGTGGTGACCAAATGGGGCCGACATTCACCAGATTGCTCTCGGGATTCCAATGAACCACAATGACTTCGTCAGCAAATCTCCGAAAAATGGTGAATATGCTTGGGCCCGCACAACTAGTGAGGACGGGCCGTTCAAGTATCAAGTAGTAATAATATGTCAATAATAGCAGTAATAATAATATGAGTTGGAAAATTCAAAAACTAATAGAAAAAGGCCCATGGATCTCCCACACATGAGGGATCCCGAGCCGGTTAGTCGCGAGGCTACGTGGCGCATCCCCAGGCAGCGGACAGAGACAGAATCGCGGACCAAAAGCGACATTTGCTTCCATGAGACGCAGGTTGATCCAGGGAATGCACTTATTTCTGCTGCGTCGACTTAGCACATACTTTCTGTATTTGCTAGGCATATGCATGCACGCGCGTGCGGGTGCGTTCTAGTTTATGCGGATTCTATTCAACAAATCAATTCGGCCAGAAGCCTGTAATCTAGTGACAGGGAAATATATGGGAGGTAGTTAGGAGTCGCCTCCAACAAATAAGCTCCATGTACATGGTGGTAAAACTTTCAGGCTACCCGTCACTATATCCAGCCCCCACGTTGAGAGCCCAGCAAGCTATACGTGTGTATCAAAAAACCAAAAACAGCACAAGAAAAGGGCCTCATTCCTCTGACTTCGAAAGAGGCCTCAACTGGGCAGCGTTTGGTAGGACGAGTACAGAGAGGCTGCTAAAGTCTCAGGGCCAATGGAAGCTGCCTGGATTGCAAAGAACTATGGTGACGATCTGCACCTACAGTGCCCGTACACTTGCATCCAAGTCCTCGATGCAAGCAATAATGATAAGGTACGACGTCATCGGCCTGGCCGAGACGAGATGACGCCACCCATTCAACGCCGTCTAATACACTGCAGAAGAACTGTTCCTCGGTGCATGCGACAGTAGAGGAGTAGGCAGTGTCGGCGTCCTCGTCAACACGAGTTTATCCATGAACGTCGATTCATTCGAACAGCTTACAACCCGAATCGGACGTTTACGACCAAAACCGTACATTCTTCAAAGTAATCATTCAGTGTAAATTTCAACGCCAAGATTGGACCAAGATGAATGTCTGAAGAACGTCACATATTGACCTGTGGATAAGAACAGGGTGATCGGTTACGTGAGTTTATCATGGCAACCAAGACCATCCATGGCAACTCTCAATTCCAGTACACTGGCTCGGCTCCGAATGCTAAAGTTATGTCTATCTAGGCCGTGTAATCAATATTATGAACGACTTAGCTCCAGAGCTGAGCAAAAGGAAACGAGCGGCTTGGAGAACTTTCAAGAGCATCGCGGAGGTAGTGAGGAGAACAAAGAACACCCGACTCCGTGCCCACCTTTTCGACTCAACGGTTCTTCCTGCCCTGACGTATGCATCAGAAACCTGGACGCTGCGTAAGCAGGATGAAAAATCATTCAGCGTTGTCGAACGAGCAGTCGAAAGGACGATGCTAGGAGTATCCCGTTTTACACAACTAAGGGATGGGATCCGAAGCTCTGACCTGCGTCAACGATCAAAAATTAAAGATGCCGTTCTATACTCCAAACAGTCGAAGATAAGGTGGGCTGGACACGTTATGCGTTTGAATGATAACCGATGGACAACAGCCGTTAGTAACTGAATTCCTCGGGATGTCAAACGTACTGCAGGAAGACCACCGACCTGATGGTCGGAGTTCTTCACGAAGAGCCTAGAAGAAAGATATGATGCTCGACGAGTCCCTAAAACGAGCAAAACCCACTGGGCTACTCCTGCACGCGACAGAGAAGAATGGAGGATTTACTGGCGCCCACTCGGATCACTCGACGATCAATGGGACTACATGTGATAGTATTTTTAATCGCCTTGAAAGTGCTTAAGGTTATAACTCTGGGAAAAATTGACGACTATGCTTTTAAAGTCATTATTGTAAAAACGGTAGCTCAAAACTTAAACGATACATTAAATGGCACCATCACATTGTGCTTACGACGATCGTCATGGAAAAATGGGAAAGATCGACGAAAGAATATATTCTGTGGACTTCATACGTTCTTCGAACAAGGGAAGTTCTACTATGTTGGTAAAGCTCTCTTAATCATACTACTACCATAGCGGATAAGGATAACAATAAGCTGAGACATGTGTGTCTTAAGCTGAAAGAAACAAATATATTTTTGAGCATGTGAGTGCTGAATGCTGAATGAAAGCACGTGGTATATTATATGCTATATTGCTATATTAGCTAGTGGATGTTTTGCATAAGAAAGCAAATGTTTGAAAAACTAATTAAAAACCTCTTAATTAGAAAAATCACCATCATTTATACCCTTCTAAACCTTTCCACCAGTAAGTGAAACAACTTACGAATGATGGACAATTCCTAACAGTGAAAATATTAAGGGGAAGTCAATTTCTAGCTGTCACCAGACAAATTTTTCGGTTCCCTCTCATCTGTCATACTTTCTAATATTATAAATAGACTTAATCTACTGATTTTACTCACAAAATTACCCACATGATACATCGATATCTCAACTACTTCTTTGACATGATCAATAGTAGATGGCGCTGGAACAGGCGCCCGAGACGAGACATTCGAAAGAAGCTGTGCCCAGCGAACCATCAGCGAGTCAATAGCATCACCGAGTGGGGTCTTTTCGATTGGCTTATCATCAAAAATTAAACTTGCTGGCTCCTCTTTCGTAACAGCTGAAAATATACAGAGTACCGACCAATAAATCGATAGATGATCAATAAGTGAATAATATGGTCCAAGTTCTAAAGCAACACTGTGGAATAAACATGCGTTTTATGAGATCCGAAGGAGAGGACATAGGTGAATCTTCTCCCAATACCAATTGCTTTAACTGCGACATAGCTGGTGAATCTTTATCATCTGAAAAATGAAAACCAAAAAAAAAACAATGCAGTCACTCTGCCAAAGACTAACGACCACCTAGCTATATTCTAGTTACCCTTCTTAAATTTGGATAACAGAGCTATACAACCATAATGATGCTGTGATATTTGCAAAACTCCAGACCGCAGATGTCTGCGGTGGGGAACGAACGCGCTATTACTCTTTCTGGAGTCTAACGCGTTCACCACCACACCATGCGGGTCCTTCGTTTCACCTGATTAACAGAAGATAAAAAGTTAACGCTGCAACAGAACTATAGAAAATTCAGACATCAACAAGACTGACCATCCATTGACACTAAACGTCCCTCACCACCTTTATCGCTGTTTGTATTGTTTTGGTGAATGATACGATACCTATAAAGCTCAAAAATCAGATTTTCTTCAGTATCCCAGCGCTAAATATATTAAGTCCGAGAGCTAGATTACGAACGAAACAAAATATACAAAACACAGCAAAGGAAAACTCTAACATACAAAGTCCGCAATAGCGCTGTCCGAAGTCTATTACGAATAAATTCACAGTATTCCTTCTACCGACTCAGAACGAGTAAAATGTCCTGCAAATCTAGAACTTCATATTCGTTGCAGTTTTCATGGTTAAGGTATAGTACGAAGGACGTTCAAGAAGTACTGCTCAGTTGAAAGTATGAAAGAACTAGGGGACTTGCCCAGAACGTACTAACACATTCGCGATGGAGCTGGTTTTCCGATGGCTTCTGATAAATGGTGTGAAGTTGAGAAGTTGGAAGCCTCAACAAACCAACAGAAAAGACACTGCTCTCACGCCACTAAGATCTCTAGAATCCTCATAAAATATTCCACCTCAAATTTGCTTAAAGTTCTCAAAGAAATAAACACAAATTCAATTTTGTATTGCGTCCTGTATTGCAAAATTCATCAACTGAGAGTCCACTTAACGATTACAGTGGCCAATTTATGTAGCTTATGAGCAATATATGACTCATAAGGTAGCAAATGCCTAAAAGTGGTAGGCTAAGGTCTCGAATTAAGCGCTGTTACCCCATGATATGGTCATTCTCTACTTAACTATCCCAAATTTACCAATTTAATCTCGTCGTCGTATTAAAATATAAAAAAATTTAACGCTCTTTGCAATGTTCAATCCTTTAGGATTGCGCAATGCATTCGACTTCATTAACCATCGTTTAGAGGTGACTGAATGCATATCTGGCATTTAGAATCACTTGCAATGGCTTACCGATGTATCGAGCTAGTGCTATCCTCTCAGACAAGTCTGGTACCAATTTATCGACCCGAATGGATGGAAGGCTTGATGAGCCTAGAAGCTGGGATCGATCCATGTGTGTTGCAGGACGCATTCGACTACTACGCACCCGTATTGAATATTTTGATGCGACCGAATACTGATTTCAATACGTATGATATAAAAACAGATAAAAAATCAATAAAATGTAAAGCAGTACGACTCAGCTGATATCGAGCTTTATTAATACCATAATTCTATCAAAAAAAAAATTGGAACGAAGCTTATCTGCGAAAAGTTCAATGTTCACTGCAATCCAAGTGGGAACGCTTCAACCTGTCCCAAGACTCCAAAGAGAATCAACTCGATTTGCACATTAAGTAATATCCACAATGAAAACGAAAATCCATAGGCAGAAGTCGAAATCAAACCTGCAGAAGTTGGAGGACCTCCGCGGATGATGGATACGAGACAAATCAAATGTAAGGACAACCAGGATCACCACATTAGATGTGAAACAGGAGTCACGTAAAACAAAATGGTTTTTTTCTGTGAACGCTCATATTTTGAATACCAAAGTGTTAGAACAAGCAAAAGAATTTTTCAGAACAGAACAATATTTCTCACTTTTATATACAAGTGCACATGTGACGCGCCCTGGAACACACAAGGCATCGATGCCCGACCCCCAGACTCACCAAGCCTTCCATCTTTCCGTGGTCGGCAAATCGGTACCAGACCTGTCTGACAGGATAGCAGCACTGGCTCGATACATCGGCAAGCCACCGTAAGTAACCGTGAGTAAAGGTGAGATGTGCATTCAGTCATCTCTGAACGATGCTTGATGAAGTCGACTGCATCACGCATTCCTCAAGGATTGATCAACGCACACAGCCCTATCCTTTTCCTTACATATAACTTTTTAAAACGATAAAGTCTGTCCTAAATATCTGTTAAGCCCTCTGATTATGAAGTTCTCTAATAGTCGAAAAACCAGTCCCACCTCAAAAAGACAAGCGAAAACCAAACACATCTACACTGTCATGTACACTTGAGAACAATCTTTTAAGAACAAGCAGTCTCCTATCTGAATAAACCTTACTGGAAGCATTAAGTCGCAGAGGATTTCTACTTTTAGAACAACCACAATAAAGAAAACAAAAACGAAAACCGGAAATATTAGCTGGTGAGAACTCAGACTCTGCTTTGTACATGATAGATCCACACAAGAGTCACAACGTTTATGCAATTTATCGTAGCAATGGAGGAAGATGAGATCAAAAATAAAAAAGACACGTTCCATCGTTCCTAAACAGCGTACCTAAGTGGGGGTAACTGGGACAAATTGGTAACATTCCACATAAACCACAATGATGAAGCAGAATGAAATATTGATCCCAGAAATATTGATCCGACATCCCATGTGCTCCTAGTTCTTCTTACTAAATGGTTCGTAATAGAATGAAAGCACTAAATGACCATAAAATGTGGAAATTTACAAGATTAGGAAGCGTTTAGAACAAAATTCCTCTCAAACAAGCCCAAAAACAACAGCAATAAGACGCACTAGCGACACCACGTCACTCTAGTGGTCTACACTGGATTCAAAAATAGGAAAATCTCATGAATGTCCAAAAACTTTTGCATATAGAAGTAATGAGAGCAGAATAAAATTTGTACATCTTCGTATCTTCGTACAACTTTCACTAACCGATCAATAACTAAGAATGTTACTTTGTGAACCGTGATGTACAACTAAACATGAATAGATGGAAGCTCTAAAGTGCAGAATTGCTAATCGGGTTTGAAATCTTCACCTCAACCAAAATTCCTACAGTAGGATAACTTGAAAAGTAATAGCAACCAGAGTGCATAAGTAACGTCACAAGACGCTCGCTTCTAAGAAAATCTTAGGTCTTAGTTCAAAACTATCAAGTGATAGCCCCACAAAGTCGAAGCCCTTCCTTTAACGGCTCATCTGCGGTTATCTTCGACAGACCCATAAGTATTTCTCAAATCACAAAAATTACAGACGTAAACTTGGTCAGGTAGAATTAAACACAATGTCACCATGGCCACTGAAAGATAGAAACATAATCGATGATGTTCTACGAAGAAAAACAACAACGTGGAACGGACTACGTGAGATAACCTGAAACTCTTTGGTCAAAATACAGGTAGAAAAGACTAGATTTCGTCGACGAACAAATCAAATGCACTGCTATAGTTCCGGACGCGGAACTGGTAGTCGTCGTGATTCGGAGGCGGTTGCAATTGCACTATTGTACAGCCTGTACTTTTATCTGAAATTGATAAACCAGTTGTAATAAACGAATTCCAATATTATGAACCATGGGACAGGCTTTGTTTGGTCTGGCTGACTTCGGGACTCCATGGAACCCATAATGAGTTACGCCAGCAAAAGTCCAAAGCAATGAGAATTACGGTGGAGCTCGCACAACCAGCGAAGACAGGTTATCTAAGTCTTCTAAGTATTGTGAACCATACCTGAACTCTCAACGCCATGACTTGTTGTGTTTACACGATAAGAACGAGTCGACAGACCACCTAAATTTAATGTAAAGATTGAACTATACCCACTGTTCCAGCATTTAACTTAGAATGTCTTCAATATCTATTAGACGAATTAAAAATTCCCTGCTACACATGCGTTCTATTTATCCCTTAAAAATGTTTCAGACTTATCACAGAGGCTTGAAAGGAAGGCCAATGTAAAACATCGTGTCCTTGTTACTGAATCAATCCGTTTCATCCATTGACATGAATATACGAGTGTTGAGTGCTTGAACGACGCCTATCCTGGATTTCTGTACACTTTCTAGGAAACATCTCTTAGCCAGCATGGTCCATTTTAAAAGAAAATTAAGAACGCCTTTGGCAGGCTCTTTTCTTGTCGTACTCCTCCAAACGGTTTACTAACTCATCGTGGCCAAGTGGTGTTCCTGGGTCTCGGGCTGCGATGTACATTGAGAGGATTCACTTCCCCAACAGGGACTCCCAAGCTGAGAAGGGGTCTGGTGTTTCCATCAGGAAGCCTAATTAAGAGTAAACCAATACCAAGATCCACCACCGTCTTGGTATCAAAGTTGCATAGTGGCAAATCTTCCTCTAGTCAACAATGGCGGCGACTGTCTGTGGCGGTAAAGACCTGGGGCACACTTTGGCTAAGCTGACCTCTGCACTCCAGAGAACCATAATGGCTAAACAAGCAGAACTCCGAAAAATGGAAGCCACGCCGGGGTTCACACAAGCAGTGAGGACGGGCCATCCAAATATCCAAGTAAGTAAGTTTGGGAGGTTAGGCGTACAATAAATTGTACAAATAAGTTAGCAAACATTAATGGAACCTTTTTACGTGACCAAAGATCACATATATTGTGCAAACCTCAGCACTTGCATTCAATTCGTTTTCTCGCATTCAACATCCACAAAAGTTTTCGGATTTGCGTATGAATTGTTCTGCTGTTAGGCGATTTTTCCTTTAAACTATGAAAGTCGCTCAATGTTAGTCGAGTTGTTGATTCCCCTGGAATCCTGTGATAACCAAACTGGATTAAAGACCTGGTTTGCTTGACATGGCGTTGATACAAGGCCTTGCGCGTATTGAATCGTACCACTAATGCTGTGCTACCCGCGCTATAATCAGCGAGGAAATAGTGAAATGTTGACGCTCAACGATGTAAATACAAACGCGCCTGACACTTCTTCTGCACGACGTTTACGGGGTACCACCACTGATTCATCTTCCTCCTCTTCAAAAATTGAACCAGGCTCGTCCACTACTGAGGAATATAGACCTTGTTCCGCCTGTAAAACAAGCATTTGTCCAATATAACTAATATACGCTATGGAAACGTGTTTCTGAAATATGGGCGAATCGCCTACGAATATTACCTGAATTCGGCTTGAATCGACAATGGCTCTATAGACTCTTGCTCTACTCTCATCTCTATTGGCAAATACGGCGGTTATTGGGCCACAAGAGCTTGACAGACGCAATACATATCTCGAATCGCTAATTGCTCCAAACTTTAAAGAGCAGATAAAGCACTGTAGAACATCCTAACGTACTGAGGAGTTCAGAAAAAGGAAAGGAACATACCTTTGGTGGGATCACTTCAACATTTGTTCCAGGTGGTGCCTGTACAGCAAAGGTATTTGAGAACGGGAAGACTTTCTGAAGATCCGACTGGGAAATGTACGCATATCGTTGATTCTTCGACGATTCGCAAATGTTACGCAAGCTCTGAAAAGTCTTATTACTTACACTAATAACATCCGAATATGACAGAACACTTAGCCAAACTGTTACTTAAACTAACAAGGACCTAGTAAAACAATAGTGACTAAAGACACTATCAAAATTTCGCCAATTTCGATTTAAAAAAAGTTTTTACTTCGAGTAACCAGTGATTAAATAAACGGATGCACACAAAATCTTTGGTGGTGAAAAGATCACACCGCCTAGTTTGAAATCTAACAATAAGAGAGGCACTCCAGCCACTAATCTTCATGAACATTTCGTAAAGAAGTCAAATAGGTCAGCTATGATGTTAAAATATTTGCAAAACTCCGGATCGCCGGTGTCTGCGGTGGGGAACAAACGCGCTAATACCCTTTCCGGTGGCCAACACGTTCCCCACGACACCATGGGGGTCCTCCATTTCGCTTGTCTCTCAGCTAATTTCCTACCTACTAGTGCCATAGCTTTAATGGTTTAACAAAAGTCAATCTGAAATCGTGTACTCTTCTGTAAGCGTGGAACCCAATGAGAACTGAGACGCTCTAAGTAAGAAACTTTCTTAAAACTTATAAATTAAAATACAATGAGAGAAAATCGAAACAAAGGACTCATATGGTGTGGTGGTAAACACGTTAGTGTCCAGAAAGGGTAACAGCGAGCCCGATCCCCACCGCAGACAGCGGCAGTCTGGAGTTTTGCAGATATCTCAGCATCATTGCGGTTGTATTTCAAATCATAACCTGCTAGGAAGAAATAATAGGCAGTAAATAAAAAAAAAGCGGCTTCACTTCTAAACATTGAGGAGCAATCCCTATTGATTATGATGAATTTTGAGAAGAGGTGGGAGATAGTAGAGCAAAAATTACACAGCCTTCCCCATCCTTCTTATCGCGTTAAATAAAAATACGTAGAAATACAGGACTTGCTGTAGCCACTTAATGTGTTCATCATAGACAGTCTCCTCATCGCGCAGTTGAGCCAACTCTGCCTTCAAACTTTCAAGATAAGAAATCAACATCGGTTCGTCTTCTTTCTCGTCAACTTTTAGCAAATCACCAGCTCTACAACAAATAATTTCTAATACAGTCATGAGGGCCAAAGTATAAGAACAAATAACTCACTTCCACTGTATGATATTCTTCGACTTCTTCTCAATAAGCCCAATCCCTTCCAAAACATTCGTTATGTCATAAATACGACGCTTCTGACGCACATTTAAAGCTTCCGCTGCCTGAAACTCCATTATTACCCAATCGGCAAGAAAAAAACCAAGATCTTGAAACAAAATATGTGATTTATCCATATATACCTGGTTTAAATCACAAATACCTCCTTCTGAAGCCTCTAACAAACGAATAAATCGCTGTGTCAAAAGACCTAGAGATTTGTCTGCGCGTGTCCCCATCTGTGGTTGGTCGATACCATCGTCGACCTCTCCATCGTATTCTTCAGAAACTCCTTGGAAGAATGTTGTTACTGATTCGGAAGTCTTAGCACACAAACCGCTCAAGTTCTCCACATATAGGGAGCACATATATACATAAGCTAACACCACATACTTCAAATTACTATTTTGTAAAGCTAGGTAAGGAAGAAAAGATCTGCTTTATAACAAAACCGTCTCGCCATGTGAAAAAGGATAAGGAGAAAGTAATTCTAATACCAATAACTTTCTACGTACTCTTATTCTTTTTCATGGTAGAATATGATGTGTAATGCAATCGCAATGGTGCTATGTGCAAAACTCCAGGCCGCAGGTGTCTGCGGTGGAGATCGAACCCGTCATTGCCCTTTCCGGGGCACTATGATTATAATTTTAGTTGGTCGGCGCTACACCACTTACACATAACTAATCAATCCTTGTTTAAAAAAGTCAAGTCAGAATATACTCGACTTGGCATAGAAAGATGTTAAAGGTAGAAAATAAAAACGTCATACGAAACACCTAACCGAACAGACCAAGTAGCAAAGATTATTTTCCTCAAACCATTAGTAAGTTCACAAATTCTTGACTTCAATCGATAATCATTCCCACCCTATACTGTAAAAATGCTTTAACCCCATACCCTCACAGCACTTTACAGTGCTTCGATCTCATTCGGGTCTTCCACTTGGGACATTTGAGGTTTTGGACATGGGCCTACTTCGTTTCACGAACCACTTAGTATCAGTAAATCGTACGGATTCACTCTTCACACTACAATGCATGTGACAGCACCTGTCAAGTAGGTAAAGTCCTTCGCTATAAAAAAAAAAATAGGTTGCCTCATCGTCTAATGATTTAGTGAGAAAACTGGTGTCACCACTGCGCAGAACATTCGCATTCTTAGCAGAAGAAGGTCATCACATGAAGACCTTGAGAATGGTCCCCTCAACTCCTTTCAATGAAGACCAAAGACTTAAGGTAAAAAAAAGGATAACACAGAACTGTTCCAGAAATCGCTCGGGCCAATTTAAATCCTTTTGTTCCCAGTAACCTTCCAGAAAGGTACTGACATTTAGACCAGCCCTAGATATCTGTATGAAAACCGAATACTAATGTAAGAAAAAAGTGTAATAAAGATCTGTTTAAGAAACCGTTCGGGCCAATTTCAATGCTTTTAGCCAATGGCTCAAACTAATGGCATATCGAAGCTTTACCAAACACTCTATTAAACAGATAACAGTTTCCTTAAGCTACTACTTCATGGTCATCTTTATTCTGTCATTCATGATTCAACGCAAAGAGAGATCCACTCCGGGAACATCATAATCAGTCATTCACTCTAAGTTGTATAACCAGTTAAGACCATGCTTCATGTACTACAGTAAAAAACATACCAGTTGACTCCTTCGATTCGTCATTTACATGATGCTGACCATTGGGTAGAACACTGCCACTCTTAGCAGAAGATGGCTGAGTGGACGAGTAATTCGCGGACTTCTCAACAAAATCGTCGTTTCGAGAGGACGATGTACCAGCATTGCTGCTAGGACCCAACAGACTCATTACATAACAAGATTATAGAACGCCAGCCTGAACACGACAGCATTGCATTGGATAAAATTCGCAATTCAAAGTCAGAATCCTTCCCACCTAAATCGGTACGGAACGATGGCGGCAAATTCAAAAGGGGCAAAGGAACACGGCGTCAACACGTGCGGCACGCAGTGTGGCGCCCAAATTCACCGTGGGCCACGTTGTTTACGTGAGAGAGGTCGAAGTTGCGGGCATCGCACTAGTTTATTAACATGAGCGTTAGTTCTGGAGATGAGTACACGGAAGAAGAACTTCTTCGTGTTTGCGAGGACATTGGGCTGCCAATTACTCCGGAGAGCGTTGGTATCCTGAAAAGAGGTTGGTCGACAGTGCTTTTTAGCTCATCAGCCTCAGTGGTCGAGGTGGAAATTGTTCGGGTTTTTCGCTTCAGTAAGACATCAGCCTGTCGTGGAGAGCTTTAGGTTCTTATTAAGGCTCTGTTGACTTTCAGTCAAACCTTAACCCTTTATAGAGCTACGATTCGTAATTTTCGCTTTTTCTAAATCTCGTAACAAACAGTCGACTTTCTTTGCCTTTCCTAAGGTAGTTCTAGTTTCTTCCCTTTTATACTTTGTCCCTTTGCAGTGACAAAGTGGGTGAACCTTCTTTATGAAAATAGTAGTGGTCTTTTCTCTCTGATAAGCCCGGACCAGCTTGGACCATCGGCCTGGACCATCTGCTCTGATTAAGACGAAACTGCCGAAACGTTAGCCGAATAACGATCATATGTCAGCATCGTACAAGCTTATCAAGCAGAATACGTATTGATTAGTCATAGTGAGGTTAAAGGGAAGTCAGTTTTGAAATATTTTTATGCTGTTTGTTGACTAATAGTGATAATAGTAATGCTAAGTATTTTCCTTACGCATTAAAGGTTGTAAGTAGAGTTGTTGATTGGGTGACGTAACAAGTTGTAACTTAAGAAAAATTAAGTTGAGAACAATCGTCTTCCAGTAATCGACGAAATAATAGCCGAACCAGTTCTGGAGAGCGATGGCGGTCCCCTGGACTCATCTCTCTTCGGAAGTCTCAGTTTGTCAGACTCGTTTCACCCGACCGATAGAAGCGATAACTGCCCCCAGGACAACATTTCATCTCCTATTCATCGACTATGTTCGTTAAAAATCTTCATTCTCTGTTATGTGGCTTCGTATCACACTTTATAGTTAAGGTAAGCGCTCGCTAAGGTCAAATTGTCGCAGTGATTGTCAAACTAAGGAGGTCCCACTGGACGTCCCATCATCCAAAGAGAATGAACTGATGGTATGGCACACTCAGTTTTCAATGTCAGTTTATCTACAGCCTATTACAGTCTTTCACGGCAGAGTAATATGTATGATACGACCACAATGTTGCTGAGATATTTGCAAAACTCCGGATCTGCGGTGGGGAACGAACCGGATCTGCGGTGGGGAACGAACCCCCCTTTCCGGGGGTTAAAGCGTTCAGCACCACACAATCCGGTTCTTTCGTTTCGCCTTTCTCTCAGCTAGTTTTCTATCTATCAGTGCCATCAGCAATCAGTCATCTACGGGATTGATCTGGGGAGCCCAAATCGTTCTTAGTTTGAGTCATTGTAAAACTAGTTTTCAGTTGTCATTGCTTATTTGTTCCCTTCTTATTTAAGAAACGTCACAACCCAGCCGCTTACTTTCTACTTAACGACGCTTGGCGTTGTTTAAATAGTGTTTACCGGACAATGGCGACTATTGAAGACCTGGTAAGGAGATTGACAGTATTTGTTTGAATATGGTTAGAAAGGACGGGTGTGGCACAATTGTCGAAGGCGCCCTGCAACACACACATTGGATTGATCCCAGCACTTCTAGCCCTCTAACCCTTTCATCTCTCCAGGGTCGGCAAATTGGTATTTGTTTGAGAGGACAGCAGCATTGGCTCGATGCATCGGTAGCATTGTAAAGGCCAAATATGCATTCAAACACCTCCAAACGATGCTTGATGCGATCGAATGCATGGCGCATCTCTCAAGGAGTGATCAACGCCGAGAGCTTTTTTCTTTTTGTCCTTTTCATCCTTTTATGGCTAGTAAGGACATCTTTTGACTTCGTCAATATCTTGTCATACCGTTTTTAGCAAGTGAAGTTGTCATCAGTCGGATACGCAAGAACTGGTAGCAAAAGCTGTAGAGCTAATGGTGCTTCAAAATTCTATGGGAAAGATGGAAATGAGGATAAAGGTAGGAGGTGATGTTTCGGTAGTTATGTTTGGCTTGGATTCATCTTCAATACTTTAAGAGAATCAAGGTGGCGATACATACCATCATCCTTTTGGCCAGCACCATCTTTGTCCAAAATTTTTTAAGCCCTATATAAGATTCAAGGAGTCGAATGAAGGAGTACCAAGAGAATCTTCTGAGAAGTTTACTCATCCCGATCCAAGTTGGTTCTTTTTTTTTTCTTTTGCGCAAACTCGTTCAAATGTTGTTTTTATGTTCAGGTCTTCGTCGTGTTGATCAGATTGTCCCTGGTCAGCTGTTCTACAAACACGACCCGGTGAAGAAATTTGAGCTATATCGGTATGGCGGATTTTTTTTTATTTGCCACTGTCTAGCTTACTGTGTGCAAATCTTAGCACTTCTTTCATTCAGTTTTCTATCTCTCATCAGTTATCCACAAAGCTTTTGGATCATGCATAGATTAGGTTACTACTTGAGTCTTTTACGTGAAAGTCATTAGATCTTGATCGAATTGATTTCCCTTGAAATCCTAGGGTAGCTGTTCTGATTCGACCCAAACTCTTCGTCACAGGTAGTTGTCACCTTATGTGGATCGGAAGTCACCAGGAAGCATTTTGCGGGAATATTTTAAACCATTTTGCAGTCTCTGGAGCGATAGAAAGTTTGTTTCACTCGGATAGGTGTCAAAGCGAGTGCGTTGCGTAAATTGTACGCTCTTCTAGCGCCTATGATGATATTAACACATAAAGATCGGCGCCTAGATCCGTTTAACTGACGCATCCCTTTGGTGCGTATTTTCTCGGTGCACTCGCTGTGAGTGGATATCAAGTCACACCGGTCACTATGTATAGCTAAGCAGACCTTTGGTTCCGCACCTTTTGTTGTGGTTTTCTCTATATAGTTCGGTTTTTCTGTATGTTTTGCTTATATGCTTGGTGTCCTTCGCTCGCTACCTATTGTCTAAGCATTTTTATGTATTCGTCGTACTTTTCAAACTCCATGCAACTGCGCTGATTTCAGCACGGGGTATTCGGTCTCATATATGGACAAATATGAATTATATGTCGGTCCTTTTGAAATCTACACCAATTGCACGAGACAACCGTGATCCATCATGGTGACTGGAAATGCAGTAGCTACCAATTACTTATCAAAATTTCTTTTCGTGTGCTTGACACACAGCAGGCGACACTAGCTTTTCGACAACTCTCGGCAATTTTTCGCTAACTAATGGAGTTGGGAGCTTGACGTCTTTGTAAAAACTCTATCGCGCTATAAAAAAGAATATGGCTTTCAGTGTTGATCAATCCTTAAGGGATGCGCCATGCATTCGACTTCACTTAGCGTCGTTGGAGGTGATTGAATGCATATCTGGCCTTTACAATGACTCACGGTGGCCTAGCGATGTATCGAGCCAGTACTGCTATCGTGTAGTTATCTATAACATTCTTAAAGTCTTCCTTTATTTTCATGTTTTGTTCAAATTTGAAATCTTCAGAAGTTGAAAAAGGTCTTCGAAACTTTGTCTTGGAGCGCTGCAATATCGTGTTTGAGAAAATGTCCCTTGTTTACCAGTGTCATTGTTCAAAACACAAACTTCGACGGAACAGTTATACTGGTATCATCCGAGATAGGTCTGGTACCAATTTGCCTACCGCGGAGGGGTGGGAGGTTCGGTGAACCTGTGGCGCGAACATCGGTCCCTACGTATTGCAGGGCGCCTCCGACCACTGCGCTACATGCGCCTTATCACAGTGTAGTTATCTATAACATTCTTAAAGTTTTCCTTTATTTTCATGTTTTGTTCAAATTTGAAATCTTCAGAAATTGAAAAAGGTCTTCGAAACTTTGTCTTGGAGCGCTGCAATATCGTGTTTGAGAAAATGTCCCTTGTTTACCAGTGTCATTGTTCAAAACACAAACTTCGACGGAACAGTTATGCTTTATGAGTTCTGAGAAATAGGAATTTCAATCTTTAGTGTAAGAAAAGGCATTTGTTTGTATAGAGCTGCAAACCGTAGTAATTCTGGTTTCAAGCGTTCGGTTCACTGTGAGCTAGGATGTTTGTTCAGTGCTGAAAGTTCAAATTACTTAATTGAACTTCGAAGAGTGCAATAGGAACTTCATTGAAACCCCTGTAAAACACAGTTTTTGTAAATTGTTAGTTTTATAGAATAAGTTTGTAGATCCGATGCCCAGCACAGAAACCTTCACACGACGAAATAAACGGTCGCGAAAAAGATGAACAGGTATCTACTTAAACCGGCCACTACGTCGTTCAATGTGAGTGAAAGTCCATTCCTGTCTGTCATTATGTACGGATAAGTCTGTACGCGGCTTCCACTCACCACTACTGCAGACTACAATCACCAGAACTAGACCTGAAATGATCTTTGTACTGTTTATCCTTGCAGTCGTCGAACCAACTGACAAAGTCTGTGATGATTTTTCCCTGCTGTAGTTTCGCTTTCCTCTTATGTTTTAAGCTACATGTGATTTAATAGTAATATTCTGGTCTATTGATTAGTTTTCACGGGTTTGTTACAAGTCTTTATTACGGATAACCTTTCGGCGGCTTGGCATTCAAAGCCACAGTGATGCGAGTGGAATGTGCATGGCAGTTCATTCTTTCTGCAATGTGGGTCCTCGTCTTTGTTTCGTCGAGTAGAATGGAGTAGAGTGGAGCACCTCAGGTATGAAGCAGTACCACCCAATACGACCCTTTTGAACAAAGTTGTAGCCGCACTAAAGCGACCCGATGATTGGAGACGGAACTCCTTGAGCATGCAGGACGGTCTTTGGTCAGTTGCTAACTTGTGCAACGAATGTCGCAAAAAGAAGCAACTGCTGTGAAAACTGGACTCGAATCACTGCGACTCTGAAGAAGGCAAAATGGTGAAGCGTTAACCATAGTAAGGATTTATAAAAACCTCATGTAAGCTTGTCAGTAAAGCAGACGTTGATTCTCCATGTCGAGATGGAATGAGTTATGAGTGAAATTTTATTACCTGATTAGTGGGCTTATTCAGATAACCTGCCACTTAGACGGCGTGTTTATTACTTCCTTTTCTAGATCATTGAAATGACCTTAAGTTGCACCTATTTGAAAAATTTGAGAACGCACAAAGAATAGTTTGATTAGGTTGCGATTACCAAGCGTAGTACTCTATTTGTGTAGAAGCGTCTACGCGGATTTGTTTTCACTGCCAGTACTCGTTTAGCACTTAGAGACTGAAGCTGGTTTTTTGCAGCCTGATGCGATAATAATTTTTTCACAACTGAAAAACATTGCGAGTTGCAGTTGTGATCGGGCTATAGAAGGGATTTTGTTTTATACACTAAAGAGAGTATCCTTCGTTAGACCTGTTTTCTAATCCTTAAATTTGTCTAGAACTAAAATTTTCGGAAGATTTAGGTGAAATTCATATTTTTAAATTTCCAAACGAAATTACGACAGCCGTGAATAGGAATAACGCTTTTCGAGATATTATTATGTTCTAATGGAAAAAATGGAGGCGAAGATAGCGAAGTGGTCAGTGATTCTGTAGATCAGAAAGCAAAAGGCGCTAGTTCTATCTCCTCCCCAACGGTATCCTCCTGTCCACAAGAAAACGTCTTAGCCTGGCTCTCTTCAACTGCAAAGTGGTTTAACTCGACCAGCATTCTACGACATTCATAAAGAAGATGAAATCCTCAAGCAGTAGCTGAAACAATACGCAAAATGTTCGAAGACCTTTGCGGATGTTGGATGTTGAAGTGCCAGGATTCGCACGGAAGATGTGGTGACGGATCATGTAGGATGTAGTATATAAGAAAAAAGGATAAAATACTGCCTGCTCAACTGCTTTAATTTCCGAAATACTAGCTTCGGCGAGAAAAAGTAATGGAAAATAGTTTTGACCTGCTCCAGAAAACCAGAATTTCATCTTTATAAGACTAAAGAGGTATAATCCAGAAGAAAAAAAATTTGCAGAATCTAAAATTCCCACCTGCACTCAATCAAAGGTTACTCTGAGCTGACCGACTTTGAAAGCTGTGTTGATTCAAAGCTAAAATTAGCCATTATTTTCGCATCCTGAATGCCTTGCACCTGACCTTTTTATTTTTGTCATGTGCAGTGTAGGTGATGCATGATTAGCACGGTTCCTTGTGATCTATCGAAGCAGAGACATCAAGCATTATACTGGTGATCAACAAGATCTGCTCCTGGTTGTTCAAGACTTGAAAGGTACTTCAAGCTATTGAACAAGCAGCTAGGAAATCCGTCAAGACGTACACGGTCAGCACACGCGTGTTGATCGTCTCCGTAGTCTGCAGGTCTGGAAATCACTGCGAAAAATGCGGGAGAAGTTTTTTACTCCTGATGAGCAACAGTTTTCTGTATAGCATTTCTTTCGCAACAAGAAAAATTATCTTAAGAGTCGTGAATGCGAACAAGCTCGTGCCAGTAACGTTTCATGTAAAGTGTAATTTGTGAATAACAGCCTTCCTATGAACACGCAATACAAATTTACCTCAGTGATAAGTAAATAAATAAAGGATAAAGCTCTCGGCGTTGATCAATCCCTGAGGGATGCGCCATGCATTCGACTTCATTAAGTATCGTTGGAGGTGATTGAATGCATATCTGGCCTTTACAATGACTCGCGGTGGCCAGCCGATGTATCGAGCCAGTGCTGCTATCCTCCCAGACAAGTCTGGTACCAATTTGCCGACCTCGGAGGGATGGAAGGCTTGGTGGGCCATGGGCGCATTTCACGTGCGCGCCGCAGTGGCGCCTCCAACCACTGCGCCACACGCGCCCTAGTGATAAGTAGGTTGTTGAAATAGTACAAATGTTATCACAGGAAAAGCTGATATGCTGGAACAAACAAGTTTGTAAAAACGACTGATGTTTGAAGATGGCCGTGCGTTGATCAGTGCTATGTTGCTCAATCGCTTTTTCAAATTTACAAGCCGTTCCAGCTTCTAACCTCGTAACAGACGATACGCATTGTGTACAAGCGCACGTTGACGGTTGGAATGGTTCATACCATTCTCTGAACTACACTTTTGTTTTCGATAGTCCTTTGATCGACAAAGTGCTGTTACCATACTTTTTGTATTCACAGGATAGCATACAGGCGGAAGCTGGCGCACTGGTAGTGATGGCGATCATCACGAACACGGTGTTTGTTCGATTCCCACCGCTCACCGAGCCAGTCGTCACTATGGGGTTAGGAAATTACTAACAGACTTGGCGCCTATTAAATTCCTTCCACTTCACGTGGAAGCGCTCTTGCATGATTAATCCAGTGAGACGTTAGTCTCGACCGTCGGATAGTCGGCCGACTCGACCAGCATTCATGACTAAATCATCAAGCAGCAGCCGAACCCGCACGCAAAAGTTGTAAGACATTCGTGGATGATGGATGCGAGGAAACGAATCGAATGTGAGATGGGATCGAATGGGATCCGCACTGTAGAGGCGAAGGCAGGGTTATGTTAGAAAAAATTGACATCTTACCAAACCTAGATCGTTGAACCAGGGATTGGACCAGATAATGTAATTCTCTCCTTTTAATACTTCACAAGAGAAAGTTTTTTCAGCGAGTTTGTTCATGAAGTCTACCTGACTTTGCACATTAAACTATAGGATTTAGGAATGTTTTACTATGATAATATGGGTAATCGACAGCACCAAAATTACTAGATGTCCATAATTTCGAGTGAATTTACACTTTCATATGTGGTTTTAAATCTTCAAAGTTGTGTTGATACTATTTGAAAAAAATTTGAAGTCACGAGTTTCTTCGAATAAGTCAACATCATAGTTCATCATCATAATACTACACTACGCTAATATAATACATATACTTATAAGTGCGATTCTTCAGAGAAGAATGGGCTCGTAGACCTGCTCCGGGCGAACAGAAGCGGCTAACGCTTCGTTGGAAAGTGCGCGAATACATGTTGAGACAGGACTTGGCAAGGTGAACGTGTAGGAAAGTTTTTGATGATATAAATTACTTTTTGACTAATTCATGAATATGTGAATTACATAGGACTATTACTTCTATTGGTTCTTTTTGTCACGCCCACTTTCTCCCTACACTTTTAATTGTACTTTGTTTTCCATACTATTGACACGTGTAGCGCAGTGGTTGGAGGCGCCCTGCAATACACGTTGGGTCGATGTCCACGCCCTAGGCTCACCAAGGATTCCATTCATCTGGGCTCGGAAAATTGGTACCACACTTGTCTGTAAGGATAGCAGCACTGGCTCGATACATCGGTAGGCCACTGCGAGTTATTGTAAGGGCCAGATATGCATTCAATCACCTTCAACGATCCTTAATGAAGCCGAATGCATGGCGCATCTAGCATCCCTCAGGGAGTAATTAGCGCCGAGAATTATCCTTTTTACTATACTTTGGACAAAAACAGTTATTGGAACCAGTTTACTCATTAAAGGATAAAGCATAAAGCTCTCGACGTTGATCAATCCCTGAGGGATGCGCCATGCATTCGTCTTCATCAAGTATCGTTGGAGGTGAGTGAATGCATACCTGGCCTCTACAATGACTCGCGGTGGCCTGCCGATGTATCGAGATAGTGCTGCTATCCTCCCAGACAAGTGTGGTACCAATTTGCCGACCCCGGAGGGATGGAAGGCTTGGTGGGCCATGGGCGCAGGGATCGATTGCGTGTGCGTGTCGCATTGGCGCCTCCAACCACTGCGCCGCACACATCACGTTTTGTCGATTTCTTGCTATTGCTGACAAGTGAAGTGGGCCAAGACATCTTTGTTTTGGGGTATTTTTGACCGAGTCATGCCATCAATAATGTGCACGACGGAAAATTAGGTCTAGAGCCATGACGTAATTGAAAATTAAGCCTTGTTGCGAATGCATGAAATGACTAAGAGGATTTTCTTGTCAGCAGGAATGATTTCGGGAGGCCTAACTTGACAACATCAAGAGGTCAATGTACTGGATCTTGTATATGTTGAATGCTTCGTTATACGAATTTTACAGTTACAGTTAGTGTCCATGTAAACTCCATAAGCTTGGCCTTATGAAGGTCATGAGCTTTTATTTTGAAATTAACCTGCGTTACTATAAGTCTAATTTTGTTGTTTAGCTTCGATCCTAGAAGACAAATAGCACGATACACTGCTCATCCCAAAGAATGGTCACCGAAGCCCTATCTGGACTAGGAAATAGCGTTTCTTTCCCCATTTACGAGTGTCTGTAAATATGTCTAAGGCTTTATTTTGTGTAATATTTCGTGCCAAAGTATTAGGTAAGTGCGCCTCTGTTTCAGTACCTTTGTCATAATTGTCCAATCCACTGGAATGTACTACTTGTGCTGCCTGCATATTCTTTGACGTAGCCGCTGTGTTCATACTTTGTTTTACATAAAGATGATTTCATAGCCTTTCCTTGATGACCTGTAGTGCAGAAGCTCTCAGTAAATTGTTTTCGTTCAAATTTAATTAAAATAAATAGATGGATTGTTGATGGTAAAGATGAGTCGAGATCTACCAAGGTGTCGATGAATCGGTTTATTTCGGCATTGGGAAAGCACGATATACCAGGCTTACGCTGGTTACTTGATGGATTCAACTAGTGAGTTGTTTAGAGTGGTGCTAATTTTGTTGTATGTACTCAATAGAACGGCCTGAACATTACAGAAAATTTGGTGGGACTCTCATCGTCCAGGTTTCTTCTCTCCTTGAATGCTGAAATTCTTCAGCGCTTAAATTCATCATCTATTTGATTCCACAATGATGGTGAGACATTTGCGAAACTCCGGGTCGCAGGTTTCTACGGTGAGGTTCGAAGACGCCATTATCCATCCCTGAGATTCACGCATTCACCAGGACACCATTCGAGTTCTTCCTTTCGTCTGTCCCTCAGCTAGCTCTCTGTCTACGAGTGCCATCAGTATTCACCCGTTGGAGGGATTCATTTGGAGAATACAAATCGGAATTGAACCCAGCTAGGATTAAGCTGTAGTCGAGATCACAATGTAGTCATTTTGGGACTACATTTGAATGCCATAATAGTTCTTGTGGAGTGTTCCTTTAAGTCTTTAATTGAAATAACAATTTTCCTATTATACGAACCTTTTCGTTCCCATATGGTTGGAAATTTAGAACCAGACTTGTCTAGAAGGATAGCAGCATTGGCTCGATGCATCGATAGGCGAGCGCGAGTCGTTCGTAAAACCCATATGTGCATTCAGCCATCTATAATGATGCTTGATGAAGTCAAATGCATTGCGCATTTCCTCAGGGATTGATCAACGCCGAGAGCTTTATCCTTTATCATTCTATTGTTTGGTCTCCCATCCATTTTGTTACTATTTTGATGTCCTTCTTTCTTCATGTCGTCTATGTTCTCTTTGAATTTTCCCATGATTTTCGGACATTTCGAGCACTGCGCATTCTCTGGGCAAAATTTCTTTTGTTCATTCTTTTCGATGTTCGAGGTGCGACCCGATAGAGGTGGAGCGAACAGAGAGCGATTTGTTTGTAAAAAAGTTAGAAATTCATCGTGATGGAGTAAGAAGATTTGCATCTTTTTTGACGAGGACCAATAAATCTTAATGGGTTTCTATATTTTTACTGTACATAACTCGTCATCACATCTACTATGCGAATCCCAGCACTTCCAGCGTTCGTCTTATTTCGGTCGCATTCATCGTTCGCAAAGCCTTCAAAAATTTTATTCTCCTTGAAATTCTGGAGATAGCCGAGTTAAGGCGTTCCCATATGGATTGGGGGAGAGCGTTGGAGAAGGGGTCAGACGAGCACCTTGCTTTCTGATGTACTACATCACTAATCATTGTATCACATCACTGCTCTTGTACTGGATCAACTTCGGATTCAGATGAATTTGTACCAGTTCTCCGAGAAAAGTTCTCCAGTTCCTACGACCTACGTTCCTACGAAGTTCCTACGACTACTTGCTGTGAAGAGTAAAAGGATAAAGAATAAAGCTCTCGGCGTTGATCATTCGCTGATGGATGCGCCATGCATTCGACTTCATTCGACGCCATTCGGCATCGTTTAGAGGTGACTGAATGCATAAGTGGCCTTGACAATGATTCGCGGTAGCTTACCGATGTATTGAGCCAGTGCAGCTATTCTCCAAGACAATCTGGTACCAATTTGCCGACCCCGGAGGGATGGAAGGCTTGGTGGACCATGGGAGCGGTGATTGATTCCACGTGCGTATTGCAGGGTGCCACGACCACTACGCCAGACGCACCCTGTGTGTTGTGAAGGGTAGAGGACTTATTCCAGGAAGAAACATTTATACAAGTAACTACCTTATGTAATGCGTCATCCCATACGTAAGCATACACAAAAAGCAAGTTCTTTCTGCTGATTGGCGAAGTCGCTTAGTCTTGCTTCACCATTTAACCACTGCATGGGACGATGCCTAATTTTTATCCGTAATAGACGGTAATTTTTTATACCTGAGACACTTATGGAGATGATGGTATGAGAGATTTATAAAAGAGGTTTTGCTCTATGGCTTAAGAGCTATAAATGATATGAATACTACTATTTGGAACATGTGGAGCGCATTATCAGAGGAACCCTGCAGCACACATGGGATCGATCCCGCGCTCCATGCCCATCAAACCCTCCAATCATCGTGGTTGGCAAACTGGTAGCAGACTTGTCTGGGAGGCTAGCAGCATTGAGTCGATAAACCAGCAGGCCGCCGCGAGACATTGTAAGGGACAGATATGCATTCAATCACCTTCAATGATGCTAAGTGAAGTCGAATGCATGGTGCATCCCTCAGCGTTTGATTAACACCGAGAGTTCTGTCCTTTTTAATTCTTTCATCCACTATAGCAGCCCATTGTTGTCAGCATTTGGAAGTGTACTGTAGCTTATTGTTTCTCTGTCTATTTTTTCATTTTCCATTCTCGCCTGTTCTTTGAGATAACTGTGACTCATTATGACGGTAGAAGTGGAATAGCAATTGCTACTCGGACGCAATCAGATCAATGAACTCGTTCGAAAAAAAAAAGAGTTTTGCATATTTCAAAGTCAAGATGTCTTCTTGCAAAGGGCTCAAAGAGACGTCGTATCATTGCAAAGCTGTTAAATGGCCAAGTTTAGACAATTAATATAATGGGATTCGTGTAGAGTAGTGGTTGAAAGTGACTTGCAGTATAGCCATCCTTAGATCTCGCGCCCCAGGTAAACTATGTCTTCCATGCCACTGCCATCAGAAAACTGGAACCGGATTTGTTTAAGCGTATAGAAATGCTGATTTGATACATCGGTAGGCTCCCGTAAAGACTAATACGCATTCAGTCATTTGTGCAGATCTCAGTGCAGTTCAATGCATGGTACATTCCGAAGTGATTGGTCAGTGTGAGACGACTGATCCTTTACTCTTTCTCATTTATTGCATGATAAACGATAAAGTGTAAAGCTTTCGACGTTGATTAATCCCTGAGTGATGCGCCGTGCGTTCGACTTAATCAGGCACCGTTGGCGGTGATTGAATGCTTATCTGGCCTTTAGAATGACTCGCGGTGGCCTACCGATGTATCGAGCCAGTGCTGTTATACTCCTAGACAAGTCTGGTACCATTTTGCCTACTCCGGAGGGTTGGAAGGCTTGGGGAGCCTGGGACGCTGGGATCGATCCCATGCGTATTCCAAGGCGTCCCCGACCACCGCGCCCTATTGTATGATGACCTGGAGAGATCCATCAAGATCACATTGCTCCTGGCTGAATATCCATGTCTTTAGTTATGATATCCAACGTGTCAAGGAGGTTGGTCCCGACCGAGTCGCTGCGGAATGGATTGTTCGTTGTGGTGGCGCAGTCAAGTACGTTTACATTACTTTACATTTTCGGTCATATCTTTTGTTTTGTTAATTCGGAGTGAAACTTCAACCACCCATATATTCATTTTTAAGACATTGAGCGTGTTATTCTCGTAGAAGTAGCTTTTTTTGCACGCGCGATCTCCTTCATAAAATCTTTTTGGTGCGGGTGATGCAGCAGAGGTTCACAAATGATTCGCATACATCGGTTGTGCTTAGTCGTTTTGTGAAATGGGGATTATTTTAAAAGGCCTACATGCCCACTTAACCACACCATCGGGTTAAGTTGCTGGTCTACGATAACATGAGGGAAGCCCATTTTTTCAGGTGGGGTGTGCTTGAATTTGGTTGGATCTACATCTCGTTGCTTGGGATGATTCTTCAATTATGCGTGGTCGTCTAGGTAATGGGGAACAGGTACATGTGGGCCAGCGTTATTCATTGTTCAATTTGATTCGATGCTACTTTTTTCTTTAACTTTGTGTACCTCTGTGCCGTTCGTATAGAATGTGCCAGAAGGTATTCCAGCAGAACGCAAGCCGGTTTGAACGCGGGAAAAAAAGTGAATGATGAACAAAATTCGATGAGGACCTTCCCCTCTTTCCTGTGTATCCATACGTTCTTTCGTTTTTGGTTCGACAAAATCGATGACATGTTTACTGATTATGATGCGCTGATCAAGAGGACTGCTGAACTGGATCCAAGGGTGCCTGAGGACGACGTGAAGCTCACGCATATTCATGCCATTGATGCCTCCGTTACCGGTTACGGCTGTCGCCACTTTGGTCAGTGTCTTTTGATTTGTTGTTACTCTGATGATTTTCACTTTTTTATACAGTAATTCTATTTTAGAAGGTTTAACAGGAATAAAGGAAGTTAGATTCCGTTTCTGCGACAATTTACACGACTATGGATTAGAATATATGGGGAAGGCGGTCGGACCGTACTTGGATACTCTTGAGATTGATGGATGTCGCAGGATCACCGAATTCGGCTTAGCACATTTGGGGTTATGCAGGTGAAGTTTCATTGATTTTAGGTTATTGTTTTACAAAGCGTCTGTGAGTCAAATATGATTAGATAGTTGGACCACCTCCATTACGAGCCCGTCGCAAACTCTCTTGAAAACTCCCATTTTTACTAGAAAACTCCCTACAGCTACAGTTACTTACTGTGTGTACCAAGGAATAGATGGTCGCCACGGATGGTTCCCAGTTGTTTTCGGATCAGAGGAAGGCTTGCTATTATGGTATTATGTAGGTCTTTAGCGTTTAGAAAAGCATTTCTTCGTTACAAACGTTTTCGTGTTAAGTATTATCTGCTGAATGGTCGCTTTCGTAAGAGATATCTCTCCGAAATTTTCTTCATTTTTGTGGACATGGATTTTCTTAAGAAGGTGGAATTCCAAGTGTTAAAAGAAACCGGATATTTCCGATACCGGACGACACGCTGTCCTCGTGCATTTCGGGCCTAAACTCTTCGAAGGATGCCGAAAATACTTGCGCATTCTGAGGAGAGAAATCCGTCGGCGGCTCTGTAGCTCAAGAAATGGTTTTCGCACTTTAAATGTGGCGACTTTGACCCCATTAGCACTGCTCCTTTGAGCCATAATCGACTTTAATGGAGATGAATTAAATATAGTGACTTATTAAGATCTCTGTCGAGAAGTCTGTGAATTGTTGAGGGAACTGTCGGCAGTCTCGTGACTGTCGCTGAGCATCTGTGAGGATGAAATGTTCAGAATAGGAGTTAAGATCAAGGTTTACAAGTACTGATTGTTGACTGTAATATTCACATCGTTATAGTCGCTGCGTCGTTGACCTCGCATCGGAATCCTCTAATATTGTTCTTTTTTGAAGCTTGTTACCACAGAGTCAGACCCTTGAGGTCAAGGTCTGTGTGGATAAACTGCTATATTTAGCAATTGCTATGCAACAAAAAGGCCGAAGCCATCAGAAATGCAACGAAACTAGCCTTTCATGACCTTGGTTAAAATGTTCTACTTCATTAGACACGCCGGCAACATTCCACTTCATGAGGGTACTACGTTGTTCATCCGTTCTCCAACATGGCACTGTCTCTCATCGACAACGACATAAAGATTGAGTTGCCGATTATTCATATTCGAAACAAAGCCCCTTTTTTTGCCATAAAACAGCTGAAAATGGTCAAATGTTGGTGGAGACCATAGCTAGTACAGGTGAATGCATTGAATCAGGCATAAAGGATAACGATAAAGGGTTCGGCATTGGTCAATCCCTGAGGGATTCGCTATGCATTCGACTCTGTCTGGACTGTGCAATAAATTTCGGAAGACCACCGATGTATCATCTCAGTGCTGCTATACTTCCAGGCAAGTCTGGTACCAATTTGCAGACACTGGAGGATAGAGAGCTTGGTGGGCCTGGGGCACGGGTTCGAACGAAGAGCCGCTTGCGTATTTCAGGGCACCTCTAGCCACGTGCTACAGGCGCTCTCCAGTGCTTATACGACACCCAGCGACTCATGATGGTAGACTGAGTTTGTAGGAATCGATCGCTTTTCAGAGATAGTTTGTGATTCGACAATGAGAAGGATGTTCTGGTCATTGGAAATATAAAATGTTGAAAAGTCTTAATGCTATGGGCCTATGCACATTGCACGTAGTGGCTGTAGTGGAGATAGCAATTGCCAATATAAATTGGCTCATGGTTCGGTTTCCAGAGGGAACTGTTGAAGCGACAAGCCATAGAAGAGGTAAAATAATGAAAAGCTTTATGGGATTAACATAGAGGATTGAATTGGATTCATTCAATATGCGGTACGTTTTTTCTTTGCAAAGAGTGATTACTTTTTTTGGGACTTTTCGTTTGAAACTAAATCCTAATGATCTCAGGCGAAAACCGTTCTGTTGTGCTCAGTAATTTTGAGAATTGTGGCAAATTATGATGTGCTTCACTGCTCCATACACTTTATTAATGTAGATTATTTTTCCTCGACTTCTGAATAGCATGCTATCCAAAACATTTAGTGGTCTAAAGCTCCTGAGTCTCCGCAACTTGAAGAGCGTTTATCGTCCAGAGAAGGTCCTGCAAAAGCTAAGAGTTGCTCTGCCGAAGACTGAAATTCAGTATTCCTGATATTAGTGCTACGCTGTTTGATTGTATTGTTTTTTCGATTCAAGAAAATCGCTTTAAACGTTGCTGTAGACTAACAATGGGTTTCCAGTTCCAATGGTGCGTGTAAGCATGCTGTCATATAAATGAGCCCTAATTAATGACAATGGCAATGTAGATTTTTTAAACTAGGGTCCCCCAAACTGTTGTGATCGGTGTGAAACTTTCCGACTCTATTCTAGGGCTGTGAAGGTTTTTTTTCTTTTAAGTAATACGGTTGTCCATGGATGCTTCAGCATGTAACTACATATTATTACTATTTTGCAAGGTGTTCCTGATTAAGAAAGAATTCGACATTCTTGTTGGTAAATGTTTATCTGATCGCATCGGACCGGTGAGCGCATGTGAAAACGACGTGGGAATAGGTTACTCGGATTTCCACCCTCTTATCGTCCTCTCATCCACCCCACCCCAGAAAAAGAAGAAAATTAGCTTCAGTATTTTGCACACTAGATGCTTCCATCTAACGCATTAGCCGGTGAGATAAATAGTAAAAGGCGACCAGATCTTGGAAAGCAAAAGGCTACAGCGGAACTGTATCAAAACAACGCGTCAGGCTAGTCATGGAGGCTTTTTAAGTGTCCATCTACAACGATATAGTAGCCGTCGCCGATCTTCGTGTGTCACTTGAAGACTCCTTGGTTATGGCTTTTTTGTATATTACATGTTCGCAACTCACACTCGATCGGAAAGTCGTAACCTTCCGTTGACTCTCCAATGATTTGTCAGCAAAAAGTGCTTCTGGAATCCTGCCAAGACCGAAGCTTCCTCCAACGAGCTTATCGATTTCAGAAGTCCAGATGTGCAGATTCAAGTGGTTTTTATTTGGATTAATAAAGTTCAATTTGAAATATGTCACTTTGAAAACTCGTGTTAAAACAAGAAATGAATTTCTGAAAAGCTTAGTAATTCTACTTTATCAGTGCTTGTGGAGCTGAGGGTGAACTCGTCCAATGCAAGGATTCTGATCGATTGCCATTACAGCCCTTTGAAATCGCATTGCCCCACTGGATAGTGAAGTCACCCTATTTGGACGCAATGATGCAAAGCTCTTCTCAGGCCTTCGCTTTGCCGATGGTTTCGCCGATTTCATGAGGCGTATGCGATAGTAAACAGCTCAATAAAGCTGGACAAAGTGTAAGATCTGGAATAGATTCAAAATAAAAAAAAAACAACTCAGAAAAGTATCTCGTGATGTGACAAGTGTCGGTGAAAAAAGACATCGAAGCCGAAGGGACCTTGCTTAGCTAACATGTAAGGGCATGATAGAGTAATTACGCAGAAGGGAGCGCAATATGCGGCATCGGGGTCCTTCGAAAAAGCCATCGAACCACTAGTGAGAAGAAAATTCCATGGTAAACAGTGACTCTGGGTTTTTCTTAGCGCTTTACTTACTACACAACTGGAGCGCTTAATCGTTTAGTCATGTCGAGAACTTTATGTACCATGCATCGCAGAGCGAATGAACGATTTACTCCGAGGTTTAAGAGATGCACGTAACACCAAACCGAGCTGTACAGTTTGAATCTCCCAAAAATAGCTCAAATTACTTGATTCGTAAGGTTTCTGATGCCTGTTACTCTCGCGATCAGAGTTATATGCATAAGATACGAAATAAATGAATGTGTCTGCCATCTGACGGCAAATGTGTAAGAAAAATAATATTGTTGACCGTAACACAGTATAAACTTTTTTTGGGAGGGCTGTCTACAAGAACTATTTTGAGGATGCGTTGTTGCCTAAGTTATGTAGTCTTTTTCACACCTGAAAATAATACAGGCGGCACGGAACGATACTGGTAGAAATGAAGGTGCACGAGACAAATCTCTGCCGCGAATGACAAGGGGTAGGGAACGAAAAGTTGGAGAATCTCCCGGTGTGCGCCGTACTCTTTAAGATAGCCCATCCAAATATCTATGTTTTATTTAATACGGTCTATTGAAATCGAAGAAATTTAAACAGTACATTCTATGTACAGTTGTTTAAAGCAAAATAATTCAACCTTTCTAAACCGCCAAAGGGATGTTTAGCAAATAGAAACAAATAAGGTGAAGAAAACCAGGAACCTATTAGAGTGAAAGATTTGTGCCTAAAGCAGAGTAACTATAAGAAAAAGGTGATTGAAGAACTAAGCACTGCAGAGGAAGTGGTGCTTCGTGGAAATTCTAGTGAAAGGAACAAACAAGTAATTGAAAATCACATCCAGTCATATACGTCTGGTATGAGGACCAATGATAAACCGATGAATTGAAAGGTCCTCTAAACCACATAATTTTGGAACAGTGAGCGTGATACATACATACAAAAGTGCGAAAAAATGGAATTTCCTCCTTCTTCAATGGGAACATTTAAATGCTAGATAAAAGATCTAAGTAGAAGCTACTTATTGCCAAGTATGGGAGCTATGTGTATGTGCCTAGACGATGTGGTTTGTCATGTGGTTTATTCTTTGCAAGGAATAAAAAGATAAGAAAGCATAAGCCTCTCGGCGTTGATCAATCCGTGAGGGATGCGCCATGTATTCCGTTTCATTACGCATGGTTTAGAGGTGAGTGAATGCATATATGGCCTTTACAACGACTCGCAAAGGCCTACCGATGTATCGAGCCAGTGCTACTATCCTCCTTGACAAGTCTGGTATCAATTTGCCTACCTCGGAGGGATGGAAGGCTCGGTGGGCCATAGGAGCGGGAATTGATTCCACGTGTGTGTCGCAGTGGCGGCTCCAACTACTGCGCTATGTGCAAGGAATAATGAAGTGCCATAATAAAGAAACAGTAGTAGAAGCTCGTGTATCCTTATAACTAATGGAAGGTGTAAAATATTCTTATGAGAGAGCTACTGATATTGTCCTTACTTTGTTGCACGTAGGAATAATAGTGTTGAAGGTGGCATTCTGTGCATGGTATTATTCAACCATTATTGTTGACTGTTACAGTAGATAGAATAACCTAGTACTTGACATCTGGGCAGATATCGTGCGTATTTTGCCGAAAGGAATTCGATGTAATAGCCTTCCGTCCTACTCCCGCATTCGAACTCATTTTGACTCACACTGTTAAATTATAGAGCAGAATAGCGTGCCGTTGAACAAACAACGACTGTTAGCGTCAGTATGCTCTATGATAATGTGGCTGATCTGATAAGATTGCAAAATAGGTGTAAGGACGAATGAGGTGACTGAGCACGCCTTTTATTCTTACAAGCCAAGGCTTTTGGGCTTTTAGCCTTTTCACTAAACCTGAAACGTGGGTAACTAAATTGTTATGCGAAAAATTAATCCGTACTATCAATGGAAACAAACAGAATTTAAGTATCGAACTGAAGAATAATCGTTAGAGGAGGAAGGAAACAAGTGGTTTCTGTACTTCCATCGATGGAATCATCAATCCATCATGGACCACAGATGCCCCAGGGCAATACACAACTCGTGTTAGAATGTCAAGCAATGACGCTTTTCTATCTACGCTTTCACTTTTGACGTAACTATATTTTGGTTGTTCGGTGACCTATTTGTCTTCCTGCTCTACGGAAGGCGCTCACAGTAGCTGTCCTCTCTTGGATGAAATGCTGAGCTGCATGTTGAGCCCAGTACAACCACCAATTTAGCCACCAATTGAGCTGTGTGTGTGGTTATTCAAATGATCGTTGCAACAGTGAGTGAGCCAGTTGTTTGTGAACTTTGTGAGCGTCATGTGGGACCGTCGTTTCTTTATTACGTTGATTAAAACATGGGCAATTAGGCCTTTATATAAACAACAAAGTGACAAAATAATGATATCGATATATACTAATAGAGCATAAAGGTTTATAATTTAGCAATAGCAATGATCCGTCAGGTACGAACAACTAGTTTATACTAATGCATCTTTGCTGAACCACGGGACGGACGAATGGAAAACGACTTGCCTATGGAAGTAGCGATTTTAACGGGTTGACCCCTCTGTCTCACTTTCATCGATTTACAGAAGGCCTTTGACTGAATTGAGATAGAAGCAGTTACGGTGCATTAACAGTGGTTGGAGTCGCTCTGTAATACACACGTGGAATCGATCCCGCACCCGTGGCCCACCTAGCCTTCTATCCCGGCAAATTCGGGAAATTAGTACCAGACTTGTCTAGGAGGATATCAGTACCGAATCGATACATCGGTAGGCCACCACGAGTCATTCTAAAGGCTAGATTCAATCACCTCCAACGATGCCTGATTGAGTCGAATGGACGGCGCATTCCTCAGGGATTGATCAAAGCGGAAAGCTTTTAAGTTTTAACTTGTGTTTTTCCGATTTTCCGCCATGCCACTGATTTCATACCAGGACGGTGGTTGATCCTGGTATTGATTTATTTTTAGCTGAGCTACCTAATGGAAACACCGGGCTCCTCCTCAACTTGGAGACCCAGTTAGGCGAGTGAATCCCTCCGTTGTACAGCGCAGCCTGACACTCAAGGACACCTCCCAGCCACGATGAGGTGGTAAACCGTTGGGAGGAGAAAATGATAGGAAGTAAATGGAAAGCTAAACGTTACGGTTACGCCTACAGCCACCGCTTAGCTTGGTTTAACCCCGGTTTCTACTCCCCACATCATTCCCGTCTGAGTTGTTCTAAGTGAAGTGAATATCGAGTGAGAAATGAATTAGGTCTTAGCTCTGGTGAAATATCTGCTTACAGATATTTTTTATTCCAGATTTCCGTTATATTGTCTTAATAGCATTCTGAAAATACAAGACAAGTAAACATAATGCTAAAAATGATATCAGAATTCCAAATGAGGAACATGAGTTGATCACAACCATCGCATTCGCCTTCTACTAAGATTCCGTCTGTCTGAAAATCGGTGCCGTTGTCCTTTCCTATTACATGGTACTCTGGGCATACTACTTTCTGATTTCTAATTCCTAGTGCTGGTTCCTAAGCAAATATAATTCAAATTTTTCGGTTTCTCTATCATATGGAATCGAAATATCTATGCATAGTATTAGAATAATACCTCTATAACTCTTTAGGTAAGGGCTTGTGTAGCGCAATGGTTAAAGGTGTTCTTCAGTACCAATGTGGTCGTTGGTTCTATGTTGCGTCCTGAGCTCACCAGGCCTTTCATCTCTACGGGGTCAGGAAATTCCTACCAAACGGGTTTGAATGGATATCATCACTGACTTTCTATATCGGTAGGAGAGCTCAAGTTACTGTACACGTCGGATGCGCCTTCAATCACCTTGATAGCTCATGATGTCGAAAATATGGCACCTCCTTCACGGCTTCGGCTTGCTCAACGTTGTACTCTTAATCTTTTATCACTTATTAATTCCGTAGTTTCTTCTGTGTTCAAATTCTTGTTGTATGCCTGAAAAAACTAGCTGCCATCATCGTGTTACTAATCAAAAATGCTTGTCATCAACTATGGGACGAATAGCACAATGGTAATGACGCCCGTCATCACGAGCATAGTGCTAGTTCGATTCCGCTCAGGGCCAACCAAGCCCTTTATATCTCCGAGGTCGGGAAGTTGGTAGAGGACTTATCTGGCAAAAAACATTCTCTGCAATCCGATTGGAAACGCTCCCGCCAGCTATCTATGTCTTCATGTCTACTGTGCGGATCCCAGGACTCCAGGAAGAATTGCTCGACCAGTATTCTACGACATTCAAGATGAAATGAAAATCCTCAAACAGAAACCGAAGCCGGACGTAAAGTTGGAAGATAATCGTGGATCATGGATGCGAGGAAACCAAGTGAATGTGAGAAGTGCTGGGATGGGCACAGTAGATATGAAGACGAGTCAAATAAAAAAGTGAGCAACCTTGTATATTTCCCTTATTAACAGATAGTCATCAGAAGGTCCGCTGTACTGTCATATTAGATACTCCGGCCGTTACTCTATTGTAGATATATAGATGATTGTTCGGTCATTTGTTCAACACAAAAGAAAATTGACAGGTGTTTCGAGTTATTGAACGAACAGTCAGAGTATATCAAATTCACCCGAGATAAACCGAAAGAAAACTGGGTTCCAATTCTGAGCGTACAAATTAACCTATCAGAAAACGACTAGATTACGAAGTGGTATCGAAAGCCAAGTGAGCTTAGCGCGGCAAACAGCCAATTTTAATGGCTACGAAACTGTAGCTCGGGATAGCTGTAGAAGATGTTCGCAACTCACACTCGATCGGAAAGTCGTAACCTTCCGTTGACTCTCCAATGATTTGTCAGCAAAAAGTGCTTCTGGAATCCTGCCAAGACCGAAGCTTCCTCCAACGAGCTTATCGATTTCAGAAGTCCAGATGTGCAGATTCAAGTGGTTTTTATTTGGATTAATAAAGTTCAATTTGAAATATGTCACTTTGAAAACTCGTGTTAAAACAAGAAATGAATTTCTGAAAAGCTTAGTAATTCTACTTTATCAGTGCTTGTGGAGCTGAGGGTGAACTCGTCCAATGCAAGGATTCTGATCGATTGCCATTACAGCCCTTTGAAATCGCATTGCCCCACTGGATAGTGAAGTCACCCTATTTGGACGCAATGATGCAAAGCTCTTCTCAGGCCTTCGCTTTGCCGATGGTTTCGCCGATTTCATGAGGCGTATGCGATAGTAAACAGCTCAATAAAGCTGGACAAAGTGTAAGATCTGGAATAGATTCAAAATAAAAAAAAAACAACTCAGAAAAGTATCTCGTGATGTGACAAGTGTCGGTGAAAAAAGACATCGAAGCCGAAGGGACCTTGCTTAGCTAACATGTAAGGGCATGATAGAGTAATTACGCAGAAGGGAGCGCAATATGCGGCATCGGGGTCCTTCGAAAAAGCCATCGAACCACTAGTGAGAAGAAAATTCCATGGTAAACAGTGACTCTGGGTTTTTCTTAGCGCTTTACTTACTACACAACTGGAGCGCTTAATCGTTTAGTCATGTCGAGAACTTTATGTACCATGCATCGCAGAGCGAATGAACGATTTACTCCGAGGTTTAAGAGATGCACGTAACACCAAACCGAGCTGTACAGTTTGAATCTCCCAAAAATAGCTCAAATTACTTGATTCGTAAGGTTTCTGATGCCTGTTACTCTCGCGATCAGAGTTATATGCATAAGATACGAAATAAATGAATGTGTCTGCCATCTGACGGCAAATGTGTAAGAAAAATAATATTGTTGACCGTAACACAGTATAAACTTTTTTTGGGAGGGCTGTCTACAAGAACTATTTTGAGGATGCGTTGTTGCCTAAGTTATGTAGTCTTTTTCACACCTGAAAATAATACAGGCGGCACGGAACGATACTGGTAGAAATGAAGGTGCACGAGACAAATCTCTGCCGCGAATGACAAGGGGTAGGGAACGAAAAGTTGGAGAATCTCCCGGTGTGCGCCGTACTCTTTAAGATAGCCCATCCAAATATCTATGTTTTATTTAATACGGTCTATTGAAATCGAAGAAATTTAAACAGTACATTCTATGTACAGTTGTTTAAAGCAAAATAATTCAACCTTTCTAAACCGCCAAAGGGATGTTTAGCAAATAGAAACAAATAAGGTGAAGAAAACCAGGAACCTATTAGAGTGAAAGATTTGTGCCTAAAGCAGAGTAACTATAAGAAAAAGGTGATTGAAGAACTAAGCACTGCAGAGGAAGTGGTGCTTCGTGGAAATTCTAGTGAAAGGAACAAACAAGTAATTGAAAATCACATCCAGTCATATACGTCTGGTATGAGGACCAATGATAAACCGATGAATTGAAAGGTCCTCTAAACCACATAATTTTGGAACAGTGAGCGTGATACATACATACAAAAGTGCGAAAAAATGGAATTTCCTCCTTCTTCAATGGGAACATTTAAATGCTAGATAAAAGATCTAAGTAGAAGCTACTTATTGCCAAGTATGGGAGCTATGTGTATGTGCCTAGACGATGTGGTTTGTCATGTGGTTTATTCTTTGCAAGGAATAAAAAGATAAGAAAGCATAAGCCTCTCGGCGTTGATCAATCCGTGAGGGATGCGCCATGTATTCCGTTTCATTACGCATGGTTTAGAGGTGAGTGAATGCATATATGGCCTTTACAACGACTCGCAAAGGCCTACCGATGTATCGAGCCAGTGCTACTATCCTCCTTGACAAGTCTGGTATCAATTTGCCTACCTCGGAGGGATGGAAGGCTCGGTGGGCCATAGGAGCGGGAATTGATTCCACGTGTGTGTCGCAGTGGCGGCTCCAACTACTGCGCTATGTGCAAGGAATAATGAAGTGCCATAATAAAGAAACAGTAGTAGAAGCTCGTGTATCCTTATAACTAATGGAAGGTGTAAAATATTCTTATGAGAGAGCTACTGATATTGTCCTTACTTTGTTGCACGTAGGAATAATAGTGTTGAAGGTGGCATTCTGTGCATGGTATTATTCAACCATTATTGTTGACTGTTACAGTAGATAGAATAACCTAGTACTTGACATCTGGGCAGATATCGTGCGTATTTTGCCGAAAGGAATTCGATGTAATAGCCTTCCGTCCTACTCCCGCATTCGAACTCATTTTGACTCACACTGTTAAATTATAGAGCAGAATAGCGTGCCGTTGAACAAACAACGACTGTTAGCGTCAGTATGCTCTATGATAATGTGGCTGATCTGATAAGATTGCAAAATAGGTGTAAGGACGAATGAGGTGACTGAGCACGCCTTTTATTCTTACAAGCCAAGGCTTTTGGGCTTTTAGCCTTTTCACTAAACCTGAAACGTGGGTAACTAAATTGTTATGCGAAAAATTAATCCGTACTATCAATGGAAACAAACAGAATTTAAGTATCGAACTGAAGAATAATCGTTAGAGGAGGAAGGAAACAAGTGGTTTCTGTACTTCCATCGATGGAATCATCAATCCATCATGGACCACAGATGCCCCAGGGCAATACACAACTCGTGTTAGAATGTCAAGCAATGACGCTTTTCTATCTACGCTTTCACTTTTGACGTAACTATATTTTGGTTGTTCGGTGACCTATTTGTCTTCCTGCTCTACGGAAGGCGCTCACAGTAGCTGTCCTCTCTTGGATGAAATGCTGAGCTGCATGTTGAGCCCAGTACAACCACCAATTTAGCCACCAATTGAGCTGTGTGTGTGGTTATTCAAATGATCGTTGCAACAGTGAGTGAGCCAGTTGTTTGTGAACTTTGTGAGCGTCATGTGGGACCGTCGTTTCTTTATTACGTTGATTAAAACATGGGCAATTAGGCCTTTATATAAACAACAAAGTGACAAAATAATGATATCGATATATACTAATAGAGCATAAAGGTTTATAATTTAGCAATAGCAATGATCCGTCAGGTACGAACAACTAGTTTATACTAATGCATCTTTGCTGAACCACGGGACGGACGAATGGAAAACGACTTGCCTATGGAAGTAGCGATTTTAACGGGTTGACCCCTCTGTCTCACTTTCATCGATTTACAGAAGGCCTTTGACTGAATTGAGATAGAAGCAGTTACGGTGCATTAACAGTGGTTGGAGTCGCTCTGTAATACACACGTGGAATCGATCCCGCACCCGTGGCCCACCTAGCCTTCTATCCCGGCAAATTCGGGAAATTAGTACCAGACTTGTCTAGGAGGATATCAGTACCGAATCGATACATCGGTAGGCCACCACGAGTCATTCTAAAGGCTAGATTCAATCACCTCCAACGATGCCTGATTGAGTCGAATGGACGGCGCATTCCTCAGGGATTGATCAAAGCGGAAAGCTTTTAAGTTTTAACTTGTGTTTTTTCCGATTTTCGCCATGCCACTGATTTCATACCAGGACGGTGGTTGATCCTGGTATTGATTTATTTTTAGCTGAGCTACCTAATGGAAACGCCGGGCTCCTCCTCAACTTGGAGACCCAGTTAGGCGAGTGAATCCCTCCGTTGTACAGCGCAGCCTGACACTCAAGGACACCTCCCAGCCACGATGAGGTGGTAAACCGTTGGGAGGAGAAAATGATAGGAAGTAAATGGAAAGCTAAACGTTACGGTTACGCCTACAGCCACCGCTTAGCTTGGTTTAACCCCGGTTTCTACTCCCCACATCATTCCCGTCTGAGTTGTTCTAAGTGAAGTGAATATCGAGTGAGAAATGAATTAGGTCTTAGCTCTGGTGAAATATCTGCTTACAGATATTTTTTATTCCAGATTTCCGTTATATTGTCTTAATAGCATTCTGAAAATACAAGACAAGTAAACATAATGCTAAAAATGATATCAGAATTCCAAATGAGGAACATGAGTTGATCACAACCATCGCATTCGCCTTCTACTAAGATTCCGTCTGTCTGAAAATCGGTGCCGTTGTCCTTTCCTATTACATGGTACTCTGGGCATACTACTTTCTGATTTCTAATTCCTAGTGCTGGTTCCTAAGCAAATATAATTCAAATTTTTCGGTTTCTCTATCATATGGAATCGAAATATCTATGCATAGTATTAGAATAATACCTCTATAACTCTTTAGGTAAGGGCTTGTGTAGCGCAATGGTTAAAGGTGTTCTTCAGTACCAATGTGGTCGTTGGTTCTATGTTGCGTCCTGAGCTCACCAGGCCTTTCATCTCTACGGGGTCAGGAAATTCCTACCAAACGGGTTTGAATGGATATCATCACTGACTTTCTATATCGGTAGGAGAGCTCAAGTTACTGTACACGTCGGATGCGCCTTCAATCACCTTGATAGCTCATGATGTCGAAAATATGGCACCTCCTTCACGGCTTCGGCTTGCTCAACGTTGTACTCTTAATCTTTTATCACTTATTAATTCCGTAGTTTCTTCTGTGTTCAAATTCTTGTTGTATGCCTGAAAAAACTAGCTGCCATCATCGTGTTACTAATCAAAAATGCTTGTCATCAACTATGGGACGAATAGCACAATGGTAATGACGCCCGTCATCACGAGCATAGTGCTAGTTCGATTCCGCTCAGGGCCAACCAAGCCCTTTATATCTCCGAGGTCGGGAAGTTGGTAGAGGACTTATCTGGCAAAAAACATTCTCTGCAATCCGATTGGAAACGCTCCCGCCAGCTATCTATGTCTTCATGTCTACTGTGCGGATCCCAGGACTCCAGGAAGAATTGCTCGACCAGTATTCTACGACATTCAAGATGAAATGAAAATCCTCAAACAGAAACCGAAGCCGGACGTAAAGTTGGAAGATAATCGTGGATCATGGATGCGAGGAAACCAAGTGAATGTGAGAAGTGCTGGGATGGGCACAGTAGATATGAAGACGAGTCAAATAAAAAAGTGAGCAACCTTGTATATTTCCCTTATTAACAGATAGTCATCAGAAGGTCCGCTGTACTGTCATATTAGATACTCCGGCCGTTACTCTATTGTAGATATATAGATGATTGTTCGGTCATTTGTTCAACACAAAAGAAAATTGACAGGTGTTTCGAGTTATTGAACGAACAGTCAGAGTATATCAAATTCACCCGAGATAAACCGAAAGAAAACTGGGTTCCAATTCTGAGCGTACAAATTAACCTATCAGAAAACGACTAGATTACGAAGTGGTATCGAAAGCCAAGTGAGCTTAGCGCGGCAAACAGCCAATTTTAATGGCTACGAAACTGTAGCTCGGGATAGCTGTAGAAGTAACCACACCCCCCCAACGATAACTCTAGCGGTAATAAGGTCCTGTTTATCCTTATCCCTTCATTTCAAAGGAAGTAAATGCAGCTATAAAAGGCTGTTTAAGAAGAGCCGGTCTAAAGAATTTGGTAACGATAATTGAAATGCCACCGAGTAGTCTAAGAAGCCAGCTATTTCGTAATCGCCTATACAAGCGTCTATGTGCAACGTCAAATTCCATAATTAGTCCCAGTAGTAGAGACAGTGACTGTTTGAGTTTGGGTTCAGTCCATCTGATCTCTTGTAAAGTGTACGAGGGGACGAAGACGTTGGCGAAACGGGTAGACCACTTTGCGTTCGTATAAAAGAACACCTAGTTGACAAACGTAAACCAAATACTCCCCTAGGCACTCATAAGGCTCAGAGACATAACGGAGATTTTGAAGTAGGGGTTACGATCCTCGCGCAGGAATTGAGAACACAAACAACAAAACTCTCAAGGCATTCTGGATTAATCCCAAGAATCCGAAAATGAACCGCAGAGAGGAACGCCTCATTATCACGCGCGAAATTGGGCACTATGTAAGCCTGATGAGATTCTGTTATTCTGATGAGATAGGCACATTACGATTCCATGTGAACTCATAGAAAGCGGTGAGTGTGCAAAGACTCTGTGTTGCACAAACAACCAAACTCTCAAGGCATTCTGGATTAATCCCAAGAATCCGAAAATGAACCGCAGAGAGGAACGCCTCATTATCACGCGCGAAATTGGGCACTATGTAAGCCTGATGAGATTCTGTTATTCTGATGAGATAGGCACATTACGATTCCATGTGAACTCATAGAAAGCGGTGAGTGTGCAAAGACTCTGTGTTCAATGTGATTGAAATTTTGGTTCAGCATTTTCTGTTTGCTTATGGAGGTGTTGTCTAGCCGTGTAGGTTGCAGTCAACTTGACCTTTCCAGGCTCTGAGGAAGGCGAAAGCCGTCGAAACATCAATTTATTCGTAAATAAAATAACACCTCGTGTTTGCTAAACAGAAGTAGAAAGAATTATTCATTCAATGCCGAGGTAAACAGAAGTCGGACGTGGCTGTTATATTAGTTTTCACCTCTATCACCTGTAGTCCCGTTGATCGTCGAGTGACTCAAGCGAGCGGCAGTAAATCCTCCATTTTTCCCTATCGCGGGCAAGAGTAGCCCAATGGGTTCTCCTCGCTTTAGGGACTCGTCGAGCATCATATCTTTCTTCTAGGCTTTTCGTGAAGAACTCTGACCATCGGGTCGGTGGTCTTCCTGCAGTGCGCTTAACATCTCGAGGAATCCAATCACTAACGGCTCTTGTCCGTCGGTTTTCATTTATACGCTATATTTGTGTCCGGCCCACCTTATCTTCGACTGTATGGCGTACAGAACGGCATCATTGAATTTTGATCGTTGACGTAGGTCGGAGCTTCGGATCCCAACACTTACTTGTGTGAAACGTGATACTCCTAGCATCGTCGTTTCGACTGCGCGTTCTATAACGCTGAGTGATCTTTCATCCTGGTTACGTAGCGGAACGGTTTTTGACGCATACGTTGAGGCAGGAAGAACCGTTGAGTCGAAAAGGTGGGCATGGAGTAGGGTGTTCTTTGTTTTCTTTACTACATCCTCGATGTTCTTGAAGGCTCCCCAAGCCGCTCGTTTCCTTCGTTTCCTTCTTTTTTTTCCTCGTTTTTTCTTTCGTTTCCCGACCTAGATAGACATTACTGGAGCATTCGGAGATATTCGTTCCGTTGAGCGTGAATTGGGCAAACAAAACCAATCCGTTCTTCATGAACATCATTGCTGTGAGATTTAGTCGAGGACCAATCTTTCCACAGAGTTTATCGAAGTAGGCAAGCATTCGTTTCGCTTAAATAAGGTTTTGTGTTATAAGAAAGATTTCATCGGCAAAGCGAAGATTCTATCATTACCGACTGTCAAATTTCAATCCCATTTTGCCCCATTCCAATGTTCGCATGACGTTCTGCAAGGTTGCGGTAAATAATTTTGGCGAATTGGTTTCACCTTGCCGTCAATGTTAATATCGTTGTGGAATGGTGATATTTTGGTTGTGAAATTCTTGTACAACTCACGAAGAATCTTTATGTACTGAGTAGGGACTCCTTGACTACCAAGGGTTTCCATGACTGCTTCTATCTCAATTGAATCAAAAGCCTTCTCTAAGTCGATGAAAGTGAGACAGAGCGATCTTTTGTACTCTCGCGATACTTCAATGAGCCTTGTTAACGTGTGAATGTGGTCCATCGTACTAAATCCTTTTCGAAACTCTGCTTGCTCACAAGGCTGTCATTCGTCCAGTGTTCTGTTAATACTGTTTAGGATGACTCGAGTGAAAAGTTTGTAGACGACAGACAGCAAGCAGATTAGGCGATAGCTGCCTCTATCGTGCACGTCACCCTTTTTGAACAATAACACGGTCTTGCTGATCTTCCACTGAGTAGGGACCATTAAGATAGGTAACGTGTGAAGAGCCGAGCCAGTGTGTTTACGAGGGCTGGCTGAAGGTTCTACAAGTGTTCTGATCTTATCCTGTCCGGACCTCGTGCTGTTCGATTTTTCACCGACGAAATGGCATGTCGGATTTCGGAAGGGAGAACCGGTGGAACAGCATATCCATCCTCTTTTATTTCATAAGACGGGAGATGGACGTGGCTATCGAAGAGATCTGAGAAGTATTCCTGAATGATTTTCTCCATTGTCTTTCTGGACGCTGTAACTGTTCCGTCTTGGTGTCAGAGCGCAATCATCTTGGCCTCGTAATTGGCGAAGTTTCGGTGGGCTTTGCGGATGCCTCTCCAAGCTTTTACAGCTTCGACCATTACTGCTGCTCTTCTCTTTTAAGATCTTCTTTTATGTTATCGCCTGTCTGCACTGTTTCCTAAGTTAAGACGTTAATTCGCGGTTGACTACAGTTCGTGCAATTACAAGCTGACGTATCAGTTCGAATGTTTCTGGAGACAGACGTCCCTTGGTAACTTTCGAACTCTCACCTTTATAGCGCTAACGTAAAGCTGTTGAATGAGACGATCGTATTGTTCGTCGATGTTGTCGAAAACGGCATCTTCCCAACAGCGGACTAATGAACTAAATAAGTCCCAGTTTGTGACGGTTCGGGGACTTTGGTCTTTCAATTTAGCTGTTTTTCTCCTTTCCGCGAGAAATAGAATCTAGCACGGACGAGACGGTGGTGTGATTCCGTGTAGAATTTTGGGACAAGAGCGCCACCGGTTAGGCAAAACCTTCTATTTATTATGGTACAGTCTGCTTCGTTATGGTACCCTCCATTGAGAGACTCCTACGTCCAGCGTTGAAGGTGTGGCTTCTGGAATTGCGAGTTACCATGGATGGTCTTGGTCGCCATGATAAACCCAGAGAGCCGCTCACCCTATTCGTTCTATTCTAATCCGTGGGTCCCAATGTGGCGTTCCTCAAACGTTCTTCTTGGTGCTATCTTGGCAGTGAAATCTCCAATGACTACCTTAAAGAATGTACGGTTTTCTCTGTAGAACTTCTCTGAGCCCGTCTAGAACGCTTCGACTTCTTCTTCGTCATAGTTTGATGTCAGCGCGTAAACGACGAAGATTGTCAAAGCCGGTATTGATCCACATCTTTTTAATCGTAATCGTTCGATTCGGGTTGTAAGCTGTTCGAATGAGTCGATGTTCATGGACAAACTCGTGTCGACGAGAACGCCTACACCGCCTACTCCTCTACCGTCTCATGCACCGAGGAATAGTTCTTCTGCAGTGTATTAGACGGCGTTGAATGGGTGGCGTCGTCTCGTCTCGGCCAAGCAGATGACGTCGTACCTTGTCCTTCATGCCTGCATGAGCAATTCTTCTATCGAGGACTCGGTCGCAAGTGTACGTGCGTTGTAGGTACAGATCGTCGCCATAGTTCTTGGTGATCTAGTAAACGGCAGGTTCTATTGGCCCTGAGATTTTAGCAGCCTCTCCTTACTCGTCTTACTCAAAGCTACGAAATTGGGGACTCTTTTGGGGTCAGGGGAATAAGGCCCGCTTTTTTTTTTACTGTGTTTAGCATTTTGATAACCACGTATAGCTTGCTGGGCTCTGAACATGGGGCCTGGTTATACTCTCACGAGTGGCTGCCAGACTCTCTCAGAGTGGACATGGAGCTTATTTGTTGGAGGCGACTCCTAACCGCCTCCCATATACTTCCCTGTCACTTGATTGCAGGCTTTTGGCCGAATTGACTCGTAGAATACAATCCGCATAAAGCGAGAACGCACCCACACCCGCATGCATGAATACGCCTAGCAAATACAGAAAGTATGTGCCAAATCGGCGCAGTGGAAAAAGGGAGTCCATCCCCTGGATCCACCTGCGTCTCAGGGAAGGAAATGTCGCTTTTGGTCCTCCATTAACCCCCTATCCGTCACCTGGGGACGCACGACGTAGTCTCGTGACTAAGCGGCTCGGGATCCCTCATATGTGGGAGATCCGTGGATATTAAAAAAGAACATTAGGAAAGAATAATATTAGTTTTCACATAGTTTATTATGAGAATACGCACATGGATTGAAGCGTAGGGGTGAATTACGGAAGCTGCAAAGTAACATTAATTGTTATTATTATGAGTTATTATTTGTGATCGATCTCTTGAGATGAGGCAGAGAAGAAACGCTATGAACAAATGCTAGATAGAAAAAGCAAGCTGTTTTAGTGTCATTCTCAGTGGTTTTCTTCGGACCATCAAGGATTCTAAGGTGACGGTAGTGGGTGGCAGAGTTCAACGAAACGCTCATCACGCCGCTCAACACTAATCAACCTAGATCAAGTCGACGATACCCGACGCGATAGCCATCTCAATGCACGATGTACATTATTCCGCAGCGCTCATATTTTCTCTCCTCCATTCTTTCTCCACTGAAGCATCGTTCTCTTGATCGCCATTGTGATGGAATGCTACATTTCTTACACTCAGTTGAAAACGGGTTACGAAGCACATACGATTTGACGCAAAGTGCGTCCCTGCACTGCATTTTCACTTAGTGAATGCATTCTCTCTACCATTAATGCTTGTTGAAAATTTCGCGATAATAGTTGAGAGTTGTTTTCCACCTCTATTTCTTCCCTTTCTGAAGAAAATGCCTAGATCTTTACCAGCCTCAGACTGTCTAGCAACGGCTTCATACGAACTCTTTTCATCAAGGATATGCCGCTGTCATCCACTGAAACGTAGTTTTTCAGCAGCTTCGGCTCAATGGTGTTATTAGGTCGGATCCCTGTCGTGTCAACTTGGTAAGGACTTCATATAAGAGCTGTGTTAGAGTGATGCTCTTGCCTTGGCAATTAACGAGATTTTTAATGCAGGATAAGTCTACATATCGGTTTATAAGCGCTTAACACTTTTTTCGAAGTATTAGAATATTTCCTTGTAGTCGACGAAGGTTAACGGATGCTCTTAACATGGTTGTTTAACCCTGCCTATAGTTTTGATGTCGTCTACGCAATAGAATACCTGTTAGAATCCTTCGTGCTCAAATAGATGAGCTTCATGTAATATCTTTGTCGTAGACTATAGAATTGTTCTTTTCAGCAAATTGAACGAATTTTACTCAAGAAATCGGGCGACTGTTTCAATCACCTTTTGTTTGCACGATGGTCTTGCATGAAGTTCTATATCGGTCAAAAGTTGCCACCTTTTAAGTATTGATGAATATGGGTAAAATTGTGTCTGCTTTCACCTTGAAGGAGTTCTAATTTAAATTTTGGACCCTGAGGGCTCTGGGACAAGAAGAATTGCAGAAAGAAGAAATTTTTCCATGATCAATTCTATTTCATACATGATATCGAAACATGTTCGTGAAGGTCATTGCGGCAATTCCTGGCTAAGGCTGATTCATTCTTAGCAAATTCGGAGAGTTATTCTTCATGAGCTAGGAGTGCCCTATGCATATGACACATATTACTTGTCATCTCTATCTACTGCACTTTAGTGTAACTCCGATTTTCTTGACTGTTCAAGTTAGTTAATGTTAGGTGTTAAGTGGTGTCAGAATGCGATCCGACGCTGAGGATTGAGGAAAAAAGATTAAGGTTTAAATATTCGAAATTCGGCGTTATTTTTGAGCATTTTGATAAAAGTTCTCAGTCGCATATTTCAATTCGCTAAGGAAACATTTCCGTCCAAAATATCCTCCCCATGCATTTACTATTTATTTGTTGACAGTAAGGACTTTTTCTAGCTTACAGCTGAATGGAATCTATGCAGAGAAACAGAGAAACTACAGGAGTATTTAAGAGGCACTCTGTTATGTTTGTCAGGACCTAGCCAATCTTCAGAGGAATCGTTTCGTTACGTTACTACCGTGTGCTGCAGCGATTTTTCTTCTGACAAAAAAAAACACCCTTCATCGATGAGGTATACTGTGGACAACACACCAGCAAGACGGTTACCGCTCTCATTTCGGTCCTCTATTTAGCTCAGTTCTGAATCGCCCCTCAGTGGCGTTTCCTGTATTGGCGACTAAAGAACTTGAATACTTAAATACTCTTTAATAAAAATTCTTCTCTTTATCTGATCATAAAATGCGTCCAATTTTCAATAATGAGATGTATAAGTTGGTAACTCGTGGCTGATGATAATTGCGACAGCCAGCGATAGAGGATGAATAGGCGAGGTGATGGGATGTATGAGTAGACGTCATAGGTAAGGGATAGATGGACGGTTTAAGCATAAGTCGCCGACGTTTCCAGACGGTTTCCACTCCCAGTCATACTGTACTTTTATTACAGCAAAAGTTTTGTATTCTAATTTGTGTGCGTCGGTCTTTTGATCTTGTTTCTTTGCAAGATGCTCCGTTCAAATTTGCGTGATCTACGTTATTTATGAGAGAAAACTATTCGGAATCAGAAATGGTTGTTCTGGAGTTATGGTTGTAGGGGAACAAACAGTTCGCATGGCGTAATGGCGTAATTAATGGTGAGCGTGATGTTTTGGTCCGGTTCTGGTGACATTGTTTGCAACGCAGCCTCTCACCGGTTGTCTCAATTCCCGTAGACTGGTACGTTTAGAGTGGGTGCTGAAGTTGGTGCACTATTAGTTGAGCCATGTTTTTTCTTTTGAGTCTTTGAGAAGCTTTCCTACAACTTTACCACTTTTCTCTATCACGAGCATTCGGCGACAATTCTGAATAGAATGAAGACTCACGACTTGGACCAAATTTTTCCTAACAGATTTTTTCGGTATTGTTTTACTCTTGGCTAATTTTTCGATGGAAAGCCCAAGCTGTTTTCGACTTAGGTGTCTCTGTTGAACGCATGGGTCACTCTATATACTAAGCAGTTTTCAAGAACATTCTGCAGCGATGATAAGGCGATAAATCATTGATGGGTTACATTTTTATGTAGCGGAAAATGAAATACTTTCATCTACTCTTCGTATTCTTGTTGAGCAAACGCGAGGTGTTATTTTTATTCTTTATTCACGAATAAGCTGACGTGTGCGCGGATTTCGCCTTCCTCAGAGCCGCTTTCTATGATGCTTCCACTGGGTATGTCACGTGGAGACCAACCGCACAGAATTCACATTGAAGCGTAATGTCGACATTCTATAACAGCAAGCACGAACAGCAAGAACGGACCATCGACTCGGATCATCGCCTCTGATGAAGACGAAGACATCGAAACGTTAGCCGAAAATACTCATCAAAGAAAGAATACATATTGATTAAGCACAACGAGGTTCAAAGAAAATCGGTTTCAAAGAATACGAAGAATTACTTGATCAATGCCGAGGTTAATAGAAAGTCGGTCGTGGGAGTTACTTTCATCTATGTCATTTTCTGCTTTCCATTTTGTCCTTACACCTTCCCTCATTCTTTGAATTTCTTTCTGTCATATTGTTTCCCATTCGTGTGCTTTTTTACTGATCGAATCCTTCACATATTTTTGACGCACTAACTTCCATGGCGTCTGTCATATTCTGCCTTGTAATGATGATTTTGATAGCGCTGATAGTATCTGCTCAAGTACTGGACTCAACTTTAAAAAGTAAACTAGTTTCATGTGTCGGTTTGAACAAAAGGAAACGTTTAGAGTCCTCCTAATTGAACCAGTTTCTGTATCGTCGCAGATATCACAACAGTATTGTCTTTATGTTTTTTACTTGTAATCTGGAATATTACAATACTTCACTTGTGCCTTTCAATTGCTTGCAAGTCAAACGACGAAATCATTCACCTAAACCGTTTAGTTGTCATTCCTACAGTAGCACTTTTTTTGACGTAATCAATTTCCACTTGTATTAAGAGAGTCCTAGGACCTAAAACGATGGTCGCAGATGTACCATATATGTGGCTTGACCTAATGCTTGCGGTTAGATATTAAGTTCTTGCGTAGTCATCAATTATAATCGTTAGCATGGCTAGCGCATATCTAAAGAAAATACCCTTAGAACAATAGGACGAACTCTTGAAAAGTACTCCATACTTTTGAAAAGTCTTCAAATCTTCACGTGTTCCCAGTTGGTGTATGATATTTAGGTGACCAGTTTTCATGAGACTTAATTTCGTGCTTCGAAGAGACCGTTCTCTTCCTGTATTCTTAGGATTGCCGAGGTAACACTTTCGCAAATCACTACAATCATCATCCATTGTGGATTGAAGGGAGATTTCCCAGCTTTTACTAGCTTGCTAGTAGAAGAGCGGTAATTCCTAGCATTGGTTTACTCGTAGTTGGGATTCATGATGAAAACGCCATGGAAAGCGATGCTGGGTACCGAATTTCGCTGTACTTCGCAATTCGATACCTATAAATACCTCCCAGCTAATAGTGAGTAAATCCTTGAATGGTAAAAGTTGTCGGTATGTGGACGTAATTCCTAAGTTGTCGAAAAATTGTTGGCATTAATAGAGATAACAGCGAGGTTAATTTGTCAAACGGTCTTTGTGTTTTCTTGAAGGGATTTATGTCTAGATGCCTTAACAAGGGAATTCCACGAGATCTCGAAAAGAGCGGTTTAATTCGATTTCAAGATTATATTTCTTGTTTTCTATTCCATGGAGTATCTCGGAAGCGATTCAAGGTATATGTTACCTTCACAATAACTTTCGTTAGCACACCCATGTATCAATTCGAAGCGTTTTAGTCTCCCAAACAAACCTTTAGCAGCTTTTCTGAAACCCAGGTGGGTAGAAGATTTGGTGAGCTCGGGACTGGAATTGAACCAAGGACCACGTGTGTATTGCAGCGCACCTTTTGCCCTTGTGCTACATGCATCACTTTATTCCATATATGGACATACACCACGAAATGATTCGTCTTTCGTAAAGATGAAATATTTCGTGTAAAGTACTCTTCTCAATTTATGCTCTTCACTTTCACCTAATTTCTTCAGTGATTTTCTTCACATCTAGTTGTTTCTCCCTACTTTCTTCACTAACTTCGGGTTATCATGTCTTCCTTATAGAGGACACTTTTTGGGCTAAATTTTTATGCAATGAAAATGAAATACAGTCACTTAGATATAACAACACAAGCATTCACATTCGAAAGGGAACGAATCTTTACCTATAAAGTAATATATGGAAAAGATCGTTCGCGAATTTGGTCTGATCCAGCTCGGTTCTCGAAGCTGCGCTTTTCATTGTCCGTTGCCTGTTTTCACGTTCTACCCAATCGCACTTTGGATCCTTTCAAACAGGGTGCCCTGGAAAGAGCATATTTAAAATTAAGTGCGCCCCATGATCGGTGAGATCTGTCGATTTTCGTCAACGATTTGAAAAACTACTAAAAGAAGAAAAGAATTTGGCATCGTTAACAAACCAATGGGCTTAAAATAGTTCCATTTCTTAAGGAGCTGGGTGAAAGGTTAATACGATACCGTCTCAGAAGCATATAACTCTCTGATTTATATTTGTGAACGATTGTTCCGATCCTGATGTGAACAAATTCTCTCAGCTCCAACTCGTTCCCATCACTTTTCACTACGAATCGAAGAAGAATAAATCGTTATTTCAGAATCATACAAATCCGTGTCGACATTTCTTTTCACTGCATTGCGACGAAGTGACCCAGTTCGACCGAGAATTGCGATCAAATGTAGCCTATTTATCTCGATAAAAGACAACATCACAATACACCAGTAAAATTCCTCATCACTTAGCCCTTTCATCCCGCTTCAACCAATCGCTTTGCTTCCTCACAACTTTTACAATTATTATAAAATTCTATTCTCAGCTATTTTTAAGCTGTTTCATCGCTGTCGAAGAGAAAAGCGAGACGCCTCTTACTGTTCTATTGTTATCGTTGTGCTCCTTCTCATTTTCATGACTTATTTTATAAAGCACTTTTGGTTTACGTAGGACTTCTAGTGAAAATAAAAGATAGGAAACGAAAAAAACGACTGCAGCAAGAAATATGATCCACTGACAGCGAAAGAAGCTTCAGAATGGTTGCACTCGTTCACCATGCCATTTGCTGAAATTCTGTTACTCTGTATTTAAAAAAAAATAACGATTAGTAAAGTTTTCCTGCTCAGAGAAATTTCTTCTGAGTGTGTGATTTTGAGCAAATGGCAGTGGTTTGTATATGTATTGATTAAGGAGAAAACATTTTAGGCTCTAAAGAGTTGTAGACGGTATTTAGGATTGCATTACCAAATCAGCCTAAGCATAGTGTCATCGACTTAGTCCTTTTCATTATGTCTTTCGCTCTGTTCTGTGCATCGCGCCGATCGATCCCTTGTGGATTACTGGGCACCTGCGACCACTGCGCTACACGCGCTTTCAAATTAAAATTCTTCATAACGCTTGTCTTTCAACAAATTCTTGACCATGTCGTTACCCTTTACTTGAAAAATAGAGTGTTCTTATCTAACAATAATCGTCGTTGTACGCTGTTTATTATTAATGATTGGAGCTATATTTTTCCCAATCTTACTAGTTCTAGTAAAATCATTCCAATTAATTATATCCCGTTTGTAAATTCTTTGAAAACATTTGCTACATAAAACTGATAGCCACTGGGTTTTCCCGCTTAAATGAATTGCTACAAAAATGCTTAAAAGGAGCTCACTGGTTGTGCGGTATCCACCATAATCTCCATTCTTAGGATATTTGTTTGTTTAACTACTGTGTTACCCTGGAATCCCGAAGTTAGCCTGGCCAAAGTCTGTGCCAGGTTGTCACCATCATATGCAGTCGCCGCCCTTGTGGATCAGAGGGAGATTTGTCACCTTGAGGTTAGCTTGATACCAGGACGGTGGTGGACGAATTGCTCCAGCACGTGCTCCCAAAAATTGGTCTCTGGGTCTTACTGAAGGCCCTGATGATAAGAGATAGCAAAAACAATTGAATAAATTACTAATAATATTGGAATTAATAAATCGATGTTTTATTTCAATAAGCAGACACGATGTTGTTATTATAGAATTTATTAGGATACAATAGCTGACGTTTCGGCGGTCTCGCCTTCTTCAGAGCCTGGAAGGGTCAAATTTAGATGCGATCTACTCAGCCAAACACTTTCATAACCCTAGCAGATAAAACTTAACAAATAAACTTGTATTCGCAAAAGAAACAGCTTCATTTAAACACCTACCGTTTATTTCTCGTACGTATCTAAGTTAGTTGGTGGATAGCAGCCGCACGGAGTACTGCATGGGCGAGGACTGTGCCTGTGTCAGCTCCGTTGTGTTCCTGCATCCTATGCGCGCCTAGTGGAGTGTTTGGTCTTAATTTAGATTTACCGACTAGGTGTTCTTTTATGCGGACGCAGAGCGGTCCACCCGGTTCGCCAACGTATTCGTCCCCGCATGCTTTACATGAGATCAGGTAGACTGTACCCGAGCTCATGCAATCACCGTCTCTACCGTTAGGGCAAATTATGCAGTTTTTCGTTACACATAGACGATCATATAGGTGGTTGCGAACTAGCTGGCGTCTTAGAGTGTCCGATGGTATTTCTATCACTCTTACGGAATTCTCTAGACCGGCCCTTGTTAAGCAACGTTTTATGGCTGCACTTATTTCGCTAGAAATAAAGGGCAAGAGGAACGGAGCCTTGTTTTCCCTAGAATTGTCGTTTTGGGGCATAGGTTTTCCTCTATGCCTATGCAAAGCAGCTACAGTTTCGTAACCATTTGAAATGGCTATTTCGCGCGCCAGTTTCGAGGATTCTTCCCTTTGCTTTCTACCTGTGCACACGTTAGAACCATGTCTTATTAGTAACCGAGTAAATCGATTGGGCATCAACAAAGTACTCATTTATACTTTCAGCATGTTAGAGCTGTTCACATAATGCTCCGCCCACTCAATTAACACTATTGGAGATTAATAATAAGGCTCTATAATTTTGCTATTTACGGAGGAAAGATCGTCGCAGGTTCGCCGCTGACTTTGACTTTTGCAGGCTCTGAAGAAGGCGAAACCGCCGAAACGTCAAGTATTGTATCACAGTAATTTCTATAATAACAACCTCATGTGTGCTTATTGAAATAAAATATCGAATTATCAATCAATGCCGAGGTTAACAGTAAGTCGGTCTTGGGAACTAATAAAGTCGGCGCCGGACTCCTCAGCTGGGGAGACCCTGCCGGGGGAACGAATCTCCCGCTGTGCATCGCAGTCCGACAACTTCCTCCCAGCCACGATGAGGCGGCAAACCGTTGGGAGGTTTTGGAATACTATTGCTTTCAGAAGGGGTCATAACGAATGCATAAAAAACGTAGGAAAAGAAATGGAAGAGAGTGTATCGAGAACTATATTTATCACACATGTTTGTTACACTGGCTGTAAAACAAGCTAGCGAATGTTGTTCTTGTTTAGTACAGGTGAGCCATTTTATCAATGATGATGATGTTGTTCTTCAATCCGTAGTTCTTAAACATCGCTCCCAAAACGCATGAAGCTTTTGTTTTTTTTTGTTAAAATATGTCTTTTAATAAGGATATTTTTATGAGCCTAAAATTTAACGCTTTGTAATCAGATGTTATAAACGTTCTGAAAGTGAAGAATATTCGAGGATTCCATTCCGCTCTAATAAAGCCATGTTTTTCTTCCCTTCAAGGTTGAGAAATTGCTATGAGACCTGTTTGTGGTGAAGCGCTCTCCGGTTTAGAAGGCTTATGAAGGGCCTTATACGCCTATCCGAGGATCGACTTTCGAATAGGAAGAATTCACTCGATCAGCACCTAATGGTATTCTTAGAGGAGACCAAAAATCCTGAAGCAGTAGCCGAATCCACGCACGAATCAGAGAAACGTCGTGAGTGATCAATGCGCAGGCACGAAAAGAGTGGAAGAAGTTTTGGATCTGCAGAGGGTTTGCAAGAACAGGTCATGTAGGAAAAAACGTTGAAGACGTTCTGCGTTGATCAAGCCCTTACGAATGCGCGCTGTATTTGTCTTTATTAGTAGAATCGTGGAGCTGGTGAATGCATATTTGGTCCATACAATAATTTGAGTGTGTTTGCAGGTAGATAAAGTCAGCACTGCTGTCCTTTCTTTAGTACCAGTGCACCGATCAATGACCAAGTGTATATTGTAGTGCAATTCTAACCACTGCGCTACACCTGACCATACATATAAGTTCAAGCAATGAATTCGTTCTCTTGGTGCTCTGTTATTCACTATTTTCATATTCCTTGAACATTGCTATTTTAATAACAACTTATTTTCTCAAAGCACATAGGCTTATCGTCTTATTAATTTTATTAACGTTTTGTTTCTGTGGTTTCATAAAAGGATATAAAAAGCTCTCGGCGTTGATCAATCCCTGAGGGACGCGCCATGCATTCGACTTCATTAAGTATCGTTGGAGGTGATTGAATGCATATCTGGCCTTTGCAATGGCTCGCGGTGGCCTGCCGATGTATCGAGCCAGTGCTGCTATCCTCCCAGACAAGTCTAGTACCAATTTACCGACTCCGGGGGGATGGAAGGCTTGGTGGGCCATGGGTGCATTTCACGTGCGCGCCGCAGTGGCGCCTCCAACCACTGCGCCACACGCGCCCTTGTGGTTTCATAGATTTCAGAAACCTGATAATGACAGTAGTAACCTCTGGTTGTCACTTCGAGTTATAGCTTTGTCCTTGCCTTACACAATTTCTTCTCTAATCTTCCAATGTTTCAAAGAAATTTTAGCTGCAGTCACCTGTATCACCTGTAGTCCAGTTGATCGTCGAGTGACTCGAGCGGGCGCCAGTAATTCCTCCATTTTTCCCTGTCGCGTGCAAAAGTAGCCCAGTCGGTTCTGCTTGCTTTAGGGACTCGTCGAGCATCATTTCTTTCTTCCAGGCTTTTCGTGAAGAACTCTGACCATCGGGCCGGTGGTAATCCTGCGGTACGTTTGACATCCCGAGGAATCGAGGAATCCAGTCACTAACAGCTCTTCTCCATCGGTTATCATT
>MQTX01000135.1:327453-354323 GCA_009735665.1 Angiostrongylus cantonensis
TCCGTTTTACATGAACATCGTTTTCTTTAGATTTAGTCGAAGACCAATCTTTCCACACGCTTTATCAAAGTCTGCAAGCATGCGTTCCGCTTGGCTAATGTCTGGTGTTATAAGAACGATATCATCAGCAAAGCGAAGGTGATGTGTGTGCCGACCATCGATTTTCACTCCCATATTATCCCATTCCAATGTTCGCATGACGTTCTGGAGGGTGGCTGTAAATAATTTTGGCGAGATTGTATCGCCTTGCCTAACTCCTCTTTTGACGTCAACGTTAATATCGTTTTAGAATGGAGAAATTTTGGTTGTGAAATTGTTGTACAGCTCATGAAAGAATGGTTACGAGGGGCAGTGTAATATGCAACGTATCAATCTGCCATTAGAACTTGGGACGGTTGTCCAATTCCGCTCCAGAGTTGGTTAACGAGTCAGTTGAGTTCAGTCCATTAACACATCCATGGAGACACCCGGTTTTCGGTGGTGATTGCTTGATATGACGCATTATTTTTCTAACTGCCCAGGTATGCATTGAATTAGATGCATATTAGTCAAAATTAACTTCCAACCACCTTTGAACAGATGCACCATATACACTTCTCACAGTAACAGCCTTCCACGTTTGTCTATCTGCACAATAAGCAAGGATTTACTGCTGTACTCACGGAGATGAACGAAATTGTCTCGAATGTTGACTAAACAATAAAAAGATCATCGGAGAGGAAATGAGTTGTAAGCAATGTAAATCGTCGCGACCGTATTCATAACGCATTCGTTGGTGAACAGGAAAACCTTTTTCCATAGTTTTGCTTCGATACCTGAGCACTTGGACAGTCCGTTTTCATAAAATGGGTTCTACATTCCCCGTTCATTTTCTTCCCTCACAGTCGCCTTCTATGTTGATCTGTTTCCACCTCAATAAGTATCATTCTATGGTCTTTTTCAATCGATAGTGCATTTGTAAGCCGATGAACGTAAAACACAAGCATCACTTTGCCTTTCTTAAGCAGTGTTCCTAGAGAATGCACCTTCATCTAGTCCACTCTACCGTTCTTTCCATTTATCTATCGTTAGGTGTTTTCACCGCTGTAGCGGCTTATCTATTCACGTTACGTTACGCTTACGATTCCCAAACAGCTCACGTTGTTAGAGATTCCCATATCCATCTGTGTATATTCTCTAAAGATGAATTTCCGTCAACGTTTCAGGAAGCCGATTTCATCTCCATGTCCATTTCCAGTTTCAAATTTCTGGACACTGTAGTTTCTTCATGGACTTTTCCTTTCTGACGTTGTAGCATTCGTAAAAAAAACCGTTTTATTTACTACATCATATCTACTTGCAGTGCACCAAATTCACTCTTATTGTGCACTATTGAGTTGAATTTGGGTATACTTGCGACAGTTAAAAGTGGTCAATAACCAATCGAGATGACAGAATCCTGTATGAGTTACCCCATAGGCCATTATCAGTAACCCCTAGGTGTCCGGGAAAGTCTACAACGTCGACATTTCGTGACGAGACCTTTTAAGGGTAGATGGTCTATTTCGATCTTTCAAGGGCACGTGTGGTGTAGTGGTTGGGTGGTTGGAGGCTCCACTGCGACACGCACATGGAATCGATCCCCGTGCCAATGGCCAACCAAGCCTTCCAACTCTCCGGGGTCGACAAATTGGTACCACACTTGTCTGGGAGGATAGCAGCACTGGCTCTATCCATCGGTAGCCCACCGCGAGTTATTGTAAAGGCCAGATATGCCTTCAATCACCTCCAAAGACACTTAATGAAGTCCAATGCATAGTGCATCCATCAGAGATCATCGCCAAAAGGTTCTTCTATTTTTTATTTCGTTCTTCATGCTTCCGATCCTTATAGATTGGTCAAATGAGACTTGTTGAAGATTACGACTTTAGGAGAATGAAGATCCACGTTAGAAAAGACTAGCCTTATATTGTAGTTGTAAAACAAGGAACAGTATCCATGGTTTATCGTTAGTGTGTTGTTTTGGCAGGGTTTCAGTGCTATTCTATTCAGATGCGAGATTTGATCGCGTCTTACTGGTTATCTTGCTGCCCTGTGGCGGTGACACATGCACCTAGTGTATTAGGTGTTAAAATTGCTGTATTTTACCTGTGTTATTTCTTAGAGTATTGGGAGTCTTCGCTAAGCTGTTCTCAGCTCGTCTTTACCAGAGGCAGTCACTGGCTGTCATAGATCCGAAGTGGGGTGGTTTGCACTTAGCCACCATGTCTCTATTACGCTCGCAAAAATTGTCATTTTTAGTGCGGAAGAAGGTGTTGAAGTCCAACCCTTCGCGGAAAGCACAGTGTTCCATTTTGCATTTCGACACCCAAGAACACCTCCAGAAGCTATGGGGTCCTGAAATATTGTAAAACTCCATCGTTTTCCCTGTGTAAAAATCCACATTTGTCACCCTACACCCTAGTAAATTTATAAATCGCACTTATTCCTAAACCTTTCAACGAGTCTGGCCGACTAGTAAACGTTGCTTCGGCTTTTAAAATTTTCGAACTGAATGTATTTATTTCGTTCTTTAATACTTTGTTTGAAATATTGTGTCACAAACTTGACGAGATTTTCTAGCCGCTTCGGCTGCGACGGTATGCAGCGACTTGAATGTCATGTGAAGAACTATAATTGGGGAAAGAAGGGCAACAAAAGTGAAGTGGCTCGGTTATTCGCTGCTGGTCACAGAAACTTTGTGATGGATGAAAATGAGACCTATGCTGAAGTGAGTCATATCTGCTTCATTCAAAATCGTGCACTAATGCCATTATGTTGTGGTAATTACATATCGGTTAAATTCCAACGATTTATCGTGTATTGTATCTCTGTGGCCTTCAAAATCGACGAACCACCGTTTTGGCTTTTAGTCTCAAGCGAATTCTCTATAGGTTGTCGGATAGCACGGCGATTGCTAGCTAGTAAATTTCTTCTTTAAAGACTTTTCTTTGCCATTCTTTTGGATGAAATAGTTCTTTTTTGTATAGGGCGTCAAAATTTTATGCGATATAAAATTCCGCTAAGGTACTTCTTATTGCGTAAACATCCCAACTTACGGTTTCAGATCGAAGTTCTTCCATATTACGTTACAATTTTACTTTACAAGCATCATAACAGAGTACACAATTCCATCAAACAATGATTACTTGATACTTAAACGGCACGTCTTCACTAGTTGTGCTGACCCCAGAATAATCACCATTTTTCGGATTTTCTGGCTAACCCGTTGTGGTTTCCTGGAATCCCGAGGACAGCCTGGCCAAAGTCTGCCCCCGGTCTTCACCTTCACATGGAGTCGCCTCCCTTGTGGATCAGAGGGAGATTTGCCACCATGCGACTATAACACCAGGACGGTAGTGGATCCTGGTACTGGCTTACTCTTAGCTAGGCTTCCTGTTGGAAGCGCCGAACTCCTTCTCAGCTGGGGACACCCTGCCGAGGGAACGAATCTCTTCTCTGTACATCGCAATTCGACACCCAGGTACACCTCCCAGCCACGATGAGGCGGTGAACCGTTGGAAGGCATCAAACAATGACGATGGCGGATTTCTTTATCCTTTTTTTAGATCACGTTAGTGATAGCTTTGATAGCCACATTGTTTTCCGTGGCGAAGGAAGACTTCTACGCAACGACTTCGTTATCAAATGCTTAAACATAGCTTTTACCATAGATCGTGCTTCGATCCATGCTATAGATCGAATACAAAAATGCATTTTTTGACTGTTTCTGGATCCAGACACCGTTGTTGCTCGACTGCATTTTGACACATACCACATAGGGAAGTGAAAACAAATCTTTGAATTTTTAGATTACTCTTCTGTATGAAGTTGAAGTTCTTACGGTGATTAGATCTTCTTGCCTCAATTCTGGAAGAATATTTCGATCTTTAGCTTTTAATTTTGATATCCTCTTGATAGGGGCGCGTATGGCGCAGTGGTTGGAGGCGCCACTGCGGCGCGCACGTGAAATGCGCCCATGGCCCACCAAGCCTTCCATCCCTCCGGGGTCGGCAAATTGGTACCAGACTTGTCTGGGAGGATAGCAGCACTGGCTCGATACATCGGCAGGCCACCGCGAGTCATTGTAAAGGCCAGATATGCATTCAATCACCTCCAACGATACCTAATGAAGTCGAATGCATGACGCATCCCTCAGGGATTGATCAACGCTGAGAGCTTTATCCTTTTTATCCTTTTACCTCTATTTAAAAGTGCCACAATGAATGTGTTTTCTGAAGAAACAACGAGAAATTACAGTGTTAACTTTTTATTTGTTGCCTATTGCAATTTTCCACGGCCGGATACAATGGGAAAAACAACTTCAATGAAGCTGAGATATTTGCAAAACTCTGGACCGGAGGTGTCTATGGTGGGGAACGAACGCGCTATTGTCCTTTTCGGGGAGTAACGCGCTCACCACCACACCATGCGGGTCCTTCGTTTCGCTTGTCTCTCAGCTAGTTCTATCGATCAGTACCATCAGCAATCACCTGTCAACGGGATTGATCTCAGGATAGGGAAACTATAAAATATTACTGAGTGGTGTTTAAATCTTTCGTTCATTATTTAATTTATAAAATCTAGAGAGATGACTGTGTGGCAATTACAGCTTTGGATGGGTACACATCCCGATGGTCCAGCCGTGTTGTCAAATTCGGCCACTCGACTGTCATCGTTCATCGCTAAAAGTCACTCGGCTAGTTACCTAAGTAACAATAATTGGAAGGAGGACATTCATTTGCCATTCATCATGAAAGTCATGTCCATCGCTCGTTCTCTCAGTCTACAAGTTCATCCAACCAAGGTGATTCCCTCTACCTAAACATTATTGTGATATTCACTCCTCAACAATTACACTTCAGCTTTCAGCGAGAACAACTTAAACATGTTTGCTTTCAAAGACCGATAGCGAATACATATGAGAGATCGACCTATTCATTAGACAAGGTACACGGATCAGTTTTGCCTTATTTTCAGGAGCAAGCTGCACGACTTCATGAGAAAGACCCGGTTCACTATCCAGACAGGCATCATAAGCCAGAATTAGCCTATGCTTTAACGCAGTTTGAACTACTGTGCGGCTTCAGACCAGCGGATCAAATACTGGAAAATATTGAAGGTGAACAATTTCGTTTATTAGTTTTGCCGAATTCCAAACAATCCTGATTGTTCATAGCGATTTCTAGCATTTTCTCCGTTACGATCTATCATGGATAAGCGCAACTGTGATAATCTCCGCGATGTAATCAAGGAAGAGAGAGATCAGCAATCTCTCAAGTGCCGGCAAGCATTAGCTTTGTGTTTCGGGTATGTCGACTGACGACTCAGCTGAAGACTTTCAGCGAAAGGCAATCAGTTTAAAGACTGAATTGGTCTTTATAAAGAATGATAACCTTTTAGGGAAATGATGGAGAAAACCCGAACTTATCCCGATATGGTCGCCGATTACGTGGACGAACTGGTCGAATGTCTTGAAGATGGCGGTGAGCATTTCGAAATATTACATGATTTATAGAAGTGATATAACAGAAAGATTCTGCATAACAACGTATTTTCTATTGTTATGACACGATTGTTGCCATTTTATCGTTACCGTAACCGAACAGCTATTGTCTGTCAGTGCATTCCATAAAAAGAGAAAGAGAGAGAGAGAAGGAAAGAGAAAGAGAAAGAGAGAAAGAAAAGAGAAATTCATTTTTATTTTCAAGTTAGTGGTTAATTTTAATAGATATCTATCATTTTGCCATGCATGTTTCGTCGTTATCCGAAAACTCATTTCATTTAGTGATGACCCTCTTACTTTTTTTTTTTCAGCGAAAGGCAATCAGTTTAAAGACTGAATTGGTCTTTATAAAGAATGATAACCTTTTAGGGAAATGATGGAGAAAACCCGAACTTATCCCGATATGGTCGCCGATTACGTGGACGAACTGGTCGAATGTCTTGAAGATGGCGGTGAGCATTTCGAAATATTACATGATTTATAGAAGTGATATAACAAAAGATTCTGCATAACAACATATTTTTCTATTGTTATGACACGATTGTTGCCATTTTATCGTTACCGTAACCGAACAGCTATTGTCTGTCAGTGCATTCCATAAAAAGAGAAAGAGAGAGAGAGAAGGAAAGAGAAAGAGAAAGAGAGAAAGAAAAGAGAAATTCATTTTTATTTTCAAGTTAGTGGTTAATTTTAATAGATATCTATCATTTTGCCATGCATGTTTCGTCGTTATCCGAAAACTCATTTCATTTAGTGATGACCCTCTTACTTTTTTTTCTCTTCACAAAATTTAGCCTTTATTGAGGCTTAGAGAATTATGTGAATTAGCTATTTATTTATTGGAGTAATCATTTCCTCATCGTTAGAACAGGCCTTTAAACGTATAATGCCAATACTATTTCATCCATCTTTCAAGAGGTATTCATCTACAATGTCAGAACGTTTTTCCTCTGTCTCAGGCCTAGAAATCAGAATATAGAAATCTGATACCACCGCCCATATATCAATAATTGATGCAATGGTCATGTTCGATATGAGCTGCACTTCTTTCTATTCATGTTCGGGCTTCTCAGTGTTAATCCTCAAGTCCTTCTAGAGGTTTGAGGATTGGCACTTCTAGCAGTGTACGTGGAAGATGGTTTACTTCTTGTTAGGATCATAATCTTTGCTTAAAAATCTAGAACGTTGTGCTATTATACGCATGTGAGCAGTTTCTAGAAAACATTTCTTATACGGCGAACCTCAGACATAACAATGACTTAGCCGACGCCTCTCTATTATCCAGTAGTTAAAAATTTTTCACGAATTTTCCTTATTTTCCTTGCTTTGATTCGTAACCTTTGAATACCAATGTCAATACCGTGTTAGTGCTTTCGATTAAAAATTGTCTTTACAGTACGCGGTTGCTTGACTGATTCTACTGTCAAAGTCATCCAGAAAATGGCAGTAGACTTCCCTGGTGATGTCGGTGTTTTCTCGCCTTTAATTCTGAATCATATGATTCTGAAGCCAGGAGAATGTTGTTACTATGCAGCTGAGGAGTTACATGCATACCTTAGTGGAGGTAATTGTTTATAGACTTCAGAAAACTAATCAGAATATGTAGAGACCACTTATATCAAGTGTTATACTGCTAGTAATTGTGTGATTCGAGTGATGCGAGAACTTCGCTAACTTATGCCGATATTCCGACATGAGTGCATTGATGGTCTTTGCACCGAATAAGGATAGGGTATATTCGTTGGAAATGCATAAAAATAAGGGATAAAGCGTTCGTTGTTGATCAATCTTCGAAGGATGGGCCATGCATTCAACTTCGTCGTTAGAGGTGAGTGAATGCATATCTGGCCTATACAGTGACTTGTGATGGTCCGCCAATGTATCCGCTGCTGTCCTTCCAGACAAGTTTGTCTCAACCAATTTGCTAATCCCGGAACGATGTTAGGCTTGGTGAACCTGGGGCTTGGAATGGAGCCAATGACAGCGTATGTATCGCACAGCATCTCCTAACCACTTTGCTACTCTATGTTGTTGGAAATAACCATCATGAGCGTATACCAAAGAAATAAATTTGGTACTATGGAAACAGAGAACACATTGCAGTAGTGAACCAGTGTCACAATGTAGGTATATGGTCAATATTTGCTGCCGGTTTTATCTTCCCATCTGCTAGGTGGTCACATAGCGTGCAACTATGACGGCGAACCGGTTCGGTTCGAGTTCTTTCACACACGAAAAATAGGGGTTAAAAATAAAATAATTGCTGAACTCGCAAAATTTAGAGTGCGTCGAGTGTGTCGGTTGTTCAAACAACACTATTCGAGCCGCCATGACTCCCAAATTTATTGACAGAGAGGCTTTGTGTGAGGTGCGACACTTAAACCTTCATGAATTTAATCGATTATTTTCATAAGCAAAACGAGGGCTTTTCATTGTCAGGTGCTTAACTATCGTATGACACCGCCAGAAGATTACCTCGTGCCGGCCACTGCCCTCACTGAGTATCCTGGTGTCGATGAGTACTCACCAAATTGCAAAGATTTTCAGTTGCATAGGATTCGAGTGAGAATGAAAACAATTTTCGAGGTTTTTTTTTTCTACGGCGGCTCAAAATCCTATGATGCTGAACTGAACGACCTGTGCTAGATCTCCGTTTGATTTCTACATGGTAGCATGTATTGAAAGAAGGAAGAAAAGTGCCATTTGGACAGACAAAAGATTCTTTCTTCTTTAATTCCTGATGAAACAAGTTTGGTTAATTTTAAAAGCAACAGTGAAGAAACATTTACACATTATATTAAAGTGGGGAAACAGAACACACCAGTCATGCTGTTGTTGAGGTAAATGCTATTACTGTTAGGTGTCCCCGGATTTTTCCGACTCAATGCTTCCTGTGTTGGATTGCGCCTCTATTATGGTGATTGTGGAAGGGTCTGGAGTTTTAGAAGAAGTCAATCTACCTAGTAGCAGTAGATTAACGGTAATTTCTTTTGATATTGGTTTTTCTTCATTCCTATGTTCTACTTCCGCTTCACTTTCGCTCCTAATTAGTTTTTCAGTGAGTTTGTTTTGTTTTGTTTTCTTCAGCGAACGGTTTTAGTGCAGTTAATTTTGTTCTGCCTTACTTTAGTAAGTCTTTTAAAACATTGCTGTATTCATCCTACTCGAACATTTATGAAATGATGCTCTTCATTTGATTTAAATTTTTAGCCTCCGTCACGGTCACGGTCAGTTGCGCGTATAAAAGCGTTAGATAGACGAGACGTGGCACGTGGTGACATCATTTACATTCCACCTGGAGAACGGTTAAGGTCGTTGTTCGATTGAATTTTCTTATTTAACATAAGGAAGACTTGGCAATAGAAGCTTCAATGGGGGCCGGAGAGAGAGAGGACGGGAAGGGTAGGGGCATGATGTAGTGGTAGTGATGCTGTTCATCACGAACGTGGTGCTGGCTCAATCCCTCCTCGAGCTCACCAAAGTTCCCCATCCCACCCTGTTAGAAAGTTGCTATCAAACTTGTATGAGATCGGATCACACTCCTGAATTCAAAAAAGAGCGCTTTAGCTCCGCTATCCTAGAACTTCCAGAAAATTAACTCGACCAGCACTTAACAACATCCATTAAAAAAACACGAAATTAATAACGAGTCGAATCCAAGAAGTGCACATGTGCAAGAAGTATCCCTGCAATAGATCTGAAAGCGAGTCCTGTAATAAAAGAGTAGAAACATTTACTCCGCTAAAAACTGAGGTACGTGGGCTGGCACTATAAACATCATACCATCAGGATGCGTACCGGAAGAGCTCAATGGACATCGGTTGATTCATCGAGTACGGAAGTTGTTATATTAATGTATAGTGCCACTTTTCCTTATAGTTGATAACTTAGAAATAACTATAGCTACCTCACTGAGCCAGTACATCATCGATCCCATTGAGTCGTTTAAGTACTGAGGGAATGAATGGTAGTGAATATAGACTTTTAAGAATATCTGTAGAAGCAAAGGAAATGTTAGCATAAATCTACGCCAGAATTCTGAAATGAAATAGAAATGTTGGGTTAAAATTTTCATCAGAAAAGTCATTCTGTTTTTCAAAGTATTTTAACAGGTACTTCCTGATTTAATTGATTCTGAGCTCACGCTGGATTTTCAGATTTACGAGATATACCGGAAAAATTGAGGCATTCAGAACTTTTAGCTATGAACTAGGACCGGACCATGAAAATCGGAAAACTGTCGTGGTACGTCGCCTCGTATAAGCAAAGCGAATGACTTCTCACTTGAAATGACTCCAGTATTTTTCACGTTTCGTTCTTTCAGGAGAATGCGATTCCAGCTACACCTAAGAAACCCGTTTTCACGTTGGATAACAAATTTTCCGAGAAAGTTTTCGAAGTGGAATCTGAAATGGATGGTTTCATATAGAAAGAAGGAATTGTATTGTGCCTTTCTTCCTACAAATCTCTCATCTTCCTCTCCTTTTTCACGCTTCTTATTTTTCTGAAAACAACGAACCATTCAAGTTTTGATGATAAAGTCAGACTGTAAAGAGTCTTTAGTCAATTTCGATTCACTTTCATTAATAGAAGATCGTCCCCACTAGAGGTGATTTTTATTTTCATACCGTCGTCTTCCAGTGATACTCAATCCCATTGAGTCGTTTAAATACTGAGGGAATGAATGGTAGTGAATATAGACTTTTAAGAATATCTGTAGAAGCAAAGGAAATGTTAGCATAAATCTACGCCAGAATTCTGAAATGAAATAGAAATGTTGGGTTAAAATTTTCATCAGAAAAGTCATTCTGTTTTTCAAAGTATTTTAACAGGTACTTCCTGATTTAATTGATTCTGAGCTCACGCTGGATTTTCAGATTTACGAGATATACCGGAAAAATTGAGGCATTCAGAACTTTTAGCTATGAACTAGGACCGGACCATGAAAATCGGAAAACTGTCGTGGTACGTCGCCTCGTATAAGCAAAGCGAATGACTTCTCACTTGAAATGACTCCAGTATTTTTCACGTTTCGTTCTTTCAGGAGAATGCGATTCCAGCTACACCTAAGAAACCCGTTTTCACGTTGGATAACAAATTTTCCGAGAAAGTTTTCGAAGTGGAATCTGAAATGGATGGTTTCATATAGAAAGAAGGAATTGTATTGTGCCTTTCTTCCTACAAATCTCTCATCTTCCTCTCCTTTTTCACGCTTCTTATTTTTCTGAAAACAACGAACCATTCAAGTTTTGATGATAAAGTCAGACTGTAAAGAGTCTTTAGTCAATTTCGATTCACTTTCATTAATAGAAGATCGTCCCCACTAGAGGTGATTTTTATTTTCATACCGTCGTCTTCCAGTGATATGGCATTGTAAACAAGCCACGCATACAACCACAATGGTGCTGAGATAGTTACAAGACTGCAGGTGTCTGTGGTGGGGAACGAACGCGTTATTATCCTTTCCGGGGAGTAACGCGTTCACCACCACACTATGCGGGTCCTTCGTGTCGCGTGTCTCTCAGCTAGAAAGTTGTAATTTCGACTACAGCCTCAGCTTAGCTGAGTTCCTTGCCGATTTAGGCCTGCTAGATCAATCCCATTGACGGGTTTGATTATTGCTTTGGCGCTGATCGATAGAAGTAGCTGAGAGATAGGTTAAAAGAATGACCCACATGGCGTGGCGGTGAATGCGTTAGCTCTCGGAAAGAGTAATAGCGCGTTTGTTCCTCACTGCAGACACCTGCGGTCTGGAATTTTGCAATTATTTCAGCATCATTGTGGCTGTAAACCACGTATAATTTAGGTGTTCTTAAGATCTTCTTCAACTGCCACTTGAGTACATTCTATTTAACGTCGTCTAATGATTATGAAATCATTTATTCCTCTATAGGTGTAATGGATAAAATTCCAACGATGAGTTCTCTTTCGTTGATAGCCCATAAAAATATTAATATTGTTTTTGAATTATTACATAAAATATGAAAGTATAAAACTATGGCACCCCTGAGTCTTCTGGTCGCAGATAGTCTTGGCATTCTCTTCATAAATTCTTTTCTTTAGTTTTTTTGTATGCTATCGTTTTTTGAAATTTAAACAGATTTGAACTATAATGTTCGTGTGTGATTTCGTCGTTTCCTCCAATCTTCAGGTCTCGTCGACATCCTCGTCATAGTCTTCGTCGTCGTCATTGTCGTCGCTGTGTCGCCGTCAGAGTCTGGGGATAATTGATGTAGTTTATAACTAATGTTTTTTGTAAATTGTGATATGTTGTGATTATTATTTTTATTATATTCAAAGTCGGATGGATAACAATTTGTATACGGTAGCTGTTTTCCGTGTGTTACATTTAATTCGGAAGAAATAGTTGAAGAATCAAAGACATAAGCGTGATGCTCTTGCTAGCACAATAATCTAATTGTTGAAGGAAATTTGATAAGTTAAAGAGATTTAATGAGGGCGGGTATGGTGCAGTGGTCGGAGGCGTCTTGTGATGTATGCATGGAATCGATCTCAGCGTCCATTGCTCACCTAGCCTTTCGTCCCTCCGGGGTCGGCTTGATACATCGGTAGGCCACCGCGAGGCATTGTAAAGGCCAGATATGCATTCAGTCACTTCCAAACGATGCTTAGTGAAGTCAACTGCATGGCGCATCCCTCAGGATTGATAAATGCCGAGAGTTTTATGCTTTATTCTTTTTTAAAGAGATTTAATAGAATGAATGAAAGATGACGTGACTGATATTTAAGAAATGCATCTAAATTAAGTGTTGTTTATTACGTTTTTGGATCCGGAGTTATTTTTCATTTCATTTTATTTCTTACTTTTCCTTTATTTTTTTTCCCAAAAAGACGAATGTAGATGATCCTCACCGGAGATATGTGACCGGTTTCTATGAAATGTTTTCATGGCAAAATGATTGGAATAGTCACTACTTGATTTATGAGTGGAACCTACTGAAATACAATGCTATTTCATCTTTGAGAACTTTAGGTGTAAAGAACAATAGTTTAAAACGATTTCTCAGAAAGACTTTCTTATCCTTTGACGCATTAAAGACGGGTTTTTTTTCAAACATTTTACATTTTAATGCTAAGACAGGGAGCAGATAGCGCAGTGGTAGAGTGATGTCGACTATGAGCGCCGTGTTGGCTCAATCCCGTACTAGGGTCACTAAACCTCTCATCTCTCCGTGGTCGACGAGAAATTGGTACCGAACTTGCACGAAAAAGAAAACACTCCGCAATCCAGTTGGGAACACTCCAGCCTGGCTGTCTCAGGACTCCAAGGAGAATCGAACAGACCAGCTCGACACTCGAGATTGAGATAAAACTCCTCAAGCAGCAGCCCAATCTACACGTAAAATTGGAGGACCTTCGTGGATGATGGATCTTAGGAAACGAATCAAGTGTAAGAAGTGGTGCGCACAGTAGACGTGAGGAGGGGTCGTATAAAGAAAATGGAATGTAGAGACCAACTAGTCTTTCAAAAACTGATAAATAACCAATAATGCATTGATGATGCACAGTATATAAATCCGATAATACAACTTTATCATCTATTCTCCCATTGATCATTGAACTACTTGAGTTGGCGCTGGTAGAGTTTCATGACCATCATGTATTTCTTCTAGGATTTCTGTGAAAATTTCTGATCATCACGTTGGGTGGTCTACCAACTGTTGGCATTCCATGAGTCCTATTTGCAAACAAATGCTGTCAATACGCTGTCATTAAGACGTATTGCATGCTCGGATTGCATTTTCGATGGTTCTTCTTGCTATACCGAAGTGTGCTTGGTCCTTGATTATCGGTATGGACTGGAATTTGGTTTCCTTATCTTATGTACATTATACGGGATAGAAGGGTAATCGTTTTTTCGACAACGCGTTCGATAGTCATGAGTGGTCATTGATCCTGCTTGTTTAGAGGCTAGATATCCGGCGGATACAACAAAGCAGAGATGAAGTTACAGTTTAAAATCTGGGATAAAACGAGCGAGCAGTGCTTGGGTTTTCCTTATCACATACATGGTTGCTCTATGAGATTCCAAGCCATTCAATTTCTTCCGCTCATTTCTGGATGCAAGTTGTTTATCACTAAGACATTCCAACCTATATATTCATAGCTGGCACGTTCGAAAATATTCTTTCCGTTGAATCAAACTCGGATACCAGGAACGAATCTGCTTGTCATAACACTTTTCTTTAGGTTCAATATGAAAGCTGACACTTCGCGTGCACTATCGAAATCGTCATTCGTGCTGACTAGTTGACTTTGTAAGAGGATGTCAAAAGCAATTAGGAGCTGGTGCAGCTGTTAGCCGCAGTCCTCCGTTTTTATTTTATCGCGTCATACTTCATTTTCCGCACCACATTTTCGAAACGGATGTTAAATAGCTATGATAACTTGTTAGAACACATTCATTGTGTCGATTATGAAGTCATGGGAAAGTTTTGTAATTCTGGCTGTGAAATTGTTGTAGCCTCATTACGGCTTACCGCCATATCGTGGGTGGGAGGTGTTCCTGGGTATCGGTTCGTGATGTACAGCAGAGGGTCATCGCACCTACCAAGCTGAGAAGAATTCCGACATTTACATCTGGAAGCCCAGCTAAGAGTAAACTTTTGCCAAGATCACCACCATAGCGATATCGAACTCGTCGCATGGTAGCAAATCTCCATCGTATCTGCAAAGATAGCCACTGCTTGGCGTGGTGGCGACATGAGATAGGCCTCGGACAAATTGACCTAGGCACTCCAGTGAACAACAATGGCTAAACCAGTAAGATATGCTGAGGCACGCACAACCAGTAAAAACAGGCAATCAAGCGCCCCAGTAAGAATTTGCTGTGTAGTTCTTGAAGGATGTCTTTGTAGTTAAGACGTAGTACTTGTCCAGAAAGCACATATTGTCGGACACTGCCGTAGGGATAAGATGTACTCACAAGTAGTGATGAGGATTTCCAGGCTAAACGAGGATTCTATTGCTTTGCGGCACCTCCGAACCATCTTTTATGCACTTCTCACTCAATTGTAATTATTTAGGCAATTCGGCATGTAAGATAAAGTCCTTTTACTGAGCGCATCAGATTATGTACGTATAACTGCATACATATCTACATAGAGTGTATGTAAATGAAACCGCTTCTAACCATGACTACTAGTCGAGTGGGGACGCACCATGTAGCTTTGCGACTGACGTATTAAGGCTTCTTCAATCAGAGGGATCCCAAAAAGAAAATTATGTAAAGGATAAAGCGTTCGGAGTTATCCAATCTTGGAAGGATGCGCCATGCATTCGGCTTAACCTTGCATCGTTAGAGGTAATTGAAAGCGTATAGAGTGAATTGCGATAGCGCGCAGATGTATTAAGTCCATGCTGCTATCCTCTTAGACAAATCCATCAACAATTTGCTGTCGGGAGTTGGGAACCTAGCAACGAGACAGAATCAAAGACCACATGTGTATTGAAGGCCACCTTTGACCTCTGCCCTCCATTCGCGATAGAGGGAATTGTTACGCTTTTGACGTCTGACGTCAAAATGTAATGCCGCTCTGACCCTGTTACTGACGTCGATCAAATGTTCAAAGTACTGAGTACAAAGTTCAAGGTTAACATTTGATGGACACTTCGATTGACTTGGTCTCTGGCAATTTTATAGCAGGTTAAGGCTACCGCCTTTCAGATTTTCCGTTGACCTTGGTCTAGATAGATCGACCCTTTAGATTACCGTTTTTGTGAAGTTTTGCATTCGATTACTGGAATGTTCGAAATGAATCTACCAACTTTGTGCGAAGTTTTTCTCTGACTTACTGAAAAGTGATTTGTCATTCACCATCTTTGTCATTTCAAGTGTATTGGAAACAAGGATGGCTTTTTTCGTGGACGGAACTCAGACGGACGTAGCTTTAACCTTGAATAAATGCGAGGTTATTTTGGAAGCTATGAAAAAGAAACTGGAGGACTTTTTCCTCCCTCTAATTCGCAATCGCTCTAGTGTTCTAGTTTGTTCGATAGTGGTTTGCAACAGTCGTTTTATTTCTGCGCTAGGTCAATGAGCTTAATTACTATCTCGAAATTTATAGGTGGAAAACTACCTAAGAGTGAAGCTATTCAATGGCACAACCAAACCTTGTAAGGTATCTGTGAGCATGTTTTTTCCACAAAAACACAATACACCTAAAGAAACACATAATAAAAGTTTATTAGTCTTTGCGTTTATCGATCGAAGAGGCTACATAGCAAAATATATATCCTCAAAAAAAAAGACGGCTTAGCGAAAGTGAAGAAAGACGGTTTACCTAGTTCAAAGGGGTTACGGTGCGGTAAATCATTTACCTGAAAAGTCAAAGTTCATCGTGTTAGGGCACATAACTCTCCATGACGGTGCTCGTTCACTATCGATATTGCATGTACCGCTCAATCGTTATTCAAGGTTATACCCATCACCAGTTGTGTAGACGGGCCCACGGAGAGAGAATGGACCGGTTTGTGGAGCTGATTCTCATCAGGTTGCCAGAAGACATTCCGGCTATGTCACGAATAACTAAATGTTCCTAGATCGTCTACGTAAAGCGTGTTCCAATAGAGGGTACGCTGTGGAGACCTTCGACGTCACCGTGTCGAATGACTCAGCTGTGACAAACCATCCTCGAACTTTTTCTACAACACGAAGTAGCAGTAAACATCTCGATTCAGAAGTTGAGAGCCCTGTCAAAGAAATGTCTAAGCTGCTCAATCTTCAGATGAGCTGAGAAGGATTTTGTATAAATGACAGGGTTGGCAGTTTAACACCGTCTGGAATCAAACCTTGCCATTGAATATATGTCCAACATGGGAGCACTAGTAATCAACCCTGGCCATTAGTCTACTGTAGATATACAGGTGATTGTTTCTTCACCTGCTCCATACAGGAGGAAATGGGCAAATGATTTCAGTTTTTAAAAGAACATTCAGAGTACACAAATTTCCACCCAGAGAAACCGAAGGAAAACTGGCTCCGATTTCTGAGCCTCCAAAGTAACTTCTCCGAAAACCGCTATATTACAAAGTGGTGCCGAAAGCCAAGTAGTAGGAACATATTGATTCATTATGTCTTCTCTCTCTCCTTTCACACGAAAAGAGCGCTTCTAACGAAATATGTTTCAAACATCTATCAGCGTGTGCACAGGAAGAGAGCTAAAGGAAGAATCTCGGAATCTGGCTCGGCAAATAGCCATTTCCAGTGGCTACGAAAATATGGCTCTTCGAGATAGGTGTAGAGGAAAGCCTAAGCCCAATCGACAACTCTAACGATAATAAGGTCTCCTTTATTGTACCTTTCATTTCCAACGATATGCAGCTATAAAACGTTGCTTAGCTTAGGAGAGGCCAGTCTAGAGACCGGACACGAATACATTGGCAAAACGGATGGACCACTCCGTAGCCATACAAAAGAATATCTACTCAGTAAATTTAAAACTAAGCCAAATACTCCACTAGGCGAGCATAGGACACAGACCTCACGGAGACGATTTTGTAGCAGAAGTTGCCGTCCTTACACAGGCAATTAAAACACTGGAATGTAGAACTCTCGGTAGAACGCATTAATTTTCAGGAATTGAAACTCCGAAGTGAGAAATACCTCGTTATTACATGTGGTTTTATATAATTCTAAGAATGATGTTTTAACGAGACAGCAGCACACAAGGCACTCACTCGAACTCTCGACGGTTGGTTTTCTAGTGAGTACTCAGCGGAAAACTCACAGGAAGCGGTGAGTGCATGAGGAAGCTGTTTTATTTACAACGTTGATGAAATTCAAACTCTGTGTTTTTTTGCCGTTTTTTCTGAGATTACAAAAGTATTTGGCCGACTAGATTGCAGTTCGCTTCATCTTTCCAGGTTCTGAAAGAGGCGGTTACGCTAAAACAGCACCTACTGTGCTTTTCAAGGAAACAGCTTTCTGTGCTAGCTGGTGTTATTTAATGAGATCTACCAGAGCGAGTAGCTGTTTCTGGATGCTGAACTATAATATTATGTACCGCAAACCGGGTAGCAGTGAGTGGACGTCAGGATCCCACCAAATTCGATGTGTATCAATACCTGAGGAATATGTTTCACATTTGAGCTTATTCCCCAAATTGTGCATTTGAATGGACGAATGTTTAATCTACAAATTGAGAAGTGGTTGCCCACCAATGTACCACATCAATTCTTTTATCTTCCCAGACATGTCAGACTCTAATTTGTTGAGGCTGGAGAGACAGATGATTTGCTTTGCACAGATCTCTGGACCGAACCAAAAAAATGAGCGTTCCAATCGTTCCCATGTCAGCGAAATAGTCCAGAGAGGCAAATCAACACCAAACGCCTTCTCCTTCACGAATTACGTTTATCTACCAAAATTACAAAAATATTTCATTACAGCTGGTAGACCCGACGTTACTGTATTTTATGGAGAGTTATGTTTGGAATGGAACCTATCGAAAATAGGTATCAAAACTTTTGCTTTCAAGAACTTCAACGAATGAGTCGAAGCTGTAAAGATAAGTGATCCACTGTAGAAACACAATCCTCCTCGACGACATTCCGCTTATTCTGCTCCGTTCATTTTCGAAATACGACTTTTGAAGAGAAAAAGTGAAAGAAATACATGTCAGACTTCAGAAAGACTTCAGAAAAAAAAAGAAAAAAGAAAAAAAGAAGAAGAAAAAGAAAAAAAAAGTTTTCAGAAAATCAGAATTTAATCATCGTCTAACAACAGGACTTGCGTCGTGCAGGAAAAAATCCATGAATTCTAACACCTTTTATTGCATCTAGTAAAATTAGTGTAAGCTAAGGTAAAAGGGTAAAAGATAAAGCTCTCGACAGTTGGTCAATTTGTAACGGATGCACCATGAATTCAACTTCACCAACCATCGTTGGAAGTGATTGAAGGCATATCTGGCGTACACAATAACTTATGGTGGTCTGTCGTTGTATCGGTTTGCTACTGCTATCCTTCCAGACAAGTCCGATATCAATTTCCCGGTCCTTGAGAGGTGGAAGATTTCGTAAACACGGGTTGCGGGACCGAACCAGACTGCGGGTTTTTGGCAGAACATCTCTAACCACTGCACTACACGTATACCTGATCTGTGATATGTTTATCGTATGACTGCAATAGAGGTCACATCGTCGTCTAAGTCTCGTGACAGCGGCACATTCCTAATCGATTAATCTACGTCGGACGTGTCAGCACTTTATCACGGTTTTCAAGATGTGTATCCGGTGCCTTGAAACGGGAAACACTTTTCTTTCGAAGGGAAAAAATATCTTCGGAATATTTTCGATCAATAAATAGCAATATTGGTCTGACCAGGAAAATGCTGTTTATAAGGCGACATTAATGATTTCACAAAATAAATAGTAGCTCCCTGATTATACGGCAAACTAATGATATTGCAAGAGCTCGTTTGACGCAGTGATCCGAGGCACCTTATAACACCCATAGAGGATCGATCCCGGCGCTCGTGACTCAGTAAGCCTTCACCAGAGGCAATATTGGTCTGACCAGGAAAATGCTGTTTGTAAGGCGACATTAATGATTTCAAAATAAATAGTAGCTCCCTGATTATACGGCAAACTAATGATATTGCAAGAGCTCGTTTGACGCAGTGATCCGAGGCACCTTATAACACCCATAGAGGATCGATCCCGGCGCTCGTGACTCAGTAAGCCTTCACCAGACTTGTCTGAGAGGGCAACAGAACTGGCTCGATACATCGGTAGACCAGCGTGAGCCATTGTAAAGGCCAAATATGCGTTAAATCTCCTCCAACGACGTGGCACATCCCTCAGGAATTGATCAGTGCCGAGTGCTTTATCCCTTTTTCCTTATTGTGCGTACTCATTTCATTCTAATTAGTAATCGTTTAGCCATAATCAATATTTGCTCGCGATAGTTTTTACACTGATGTGTTTCTTTCACACATTACATCCAGAACGGTACAGAACTTTTCATGAACGCTACATTGATAGACAAAAGTGCGAAGAAGTTCCCGTTGTCGTCATCAGAAGTTTTTACACTCATCATGTTGTTTGTTTTGGTCCCGTAGATCGTTGCTACAAGTGCCCTGCAATACCCACAGGTGATTCGATCCCGTGCTCCGCGTTACTCACGTTGTTTTGGTTCCGTAGCTCGCGGCCAAGGATGGTCTGCAATACCACGTAGTCTCTGATCTGATCACGCAACTTAGACTCCTGGCGATTTGTCCATTTTCCTTTTATCCTGCAGCTCAGTCTTACTGCTATCACACTGCGAGTCGTTCTGCTTCTTCCTCATACCACAACGACATGGCGATGTTTTTTTTTTGCGCAGGAAAACTGCACCATAACCGAACTGGCAAGGTACGAGGACATTCTTGTTATCATCGTCAAACGATATTAAATTCAACATATGTGCTTTGGAGCTTTGTCCTACCCCTGTCCAACACGTTGTGAGCCATAAGATGCGAGCTGCATCAAAAACAAGTAGAGTTTTCAGTACATGGTATTTTCAGTAGAAATGAGTAGAGGATGCGCTAAAAATGTTGTAAAAATATGGGGTACTTAGTCATTAGGGGGATAAAAGTCTATATTAAAACGGTTAAGCCTAATTTATTCACCGTCTATGTTATTTCATCTCGATTGATCTATTCAAATAATGACATTTCGCTGTAATCAGCGATGAATTCTACATCTGACTTGGATATTATAACCCTTTTAGGCTGAAGAAGTCCTTTATTCGTTCGGGGTTAGCAGATTGATGTCAGACTGACTGGGAAGTTAAGAACACGGATTCGATACATCATTCGACCACTAAAAGTCATTGTATTGGTCAGATGTGCTTTCATTTACCTTTAACGATGATTGATGAAGTCGAATGTATAACACATCTCTGAAGTGTCCATTGTCATTCATATTTCGGCTTAACGAAGAGCTTACAAGGTTTAGCAAGCAACATATGACAGAAGTTCGACAACCGTCATCGTTTTCAAAGCCTCAGTGATTCGGGTTGCTTGTTTACAACACAGTTAAATCCTGCGAGAAGAGATGGTTCGTAGTCTCATGGATTCCAGTTATAATCGAGTGGAAAACAATGCGAATGAAGTAAATTTAGCCAAGAGTGTCGAACTAAATAGAAAGAATAGTGTTTACTTTTCATTTATTGTCTATTGTAATTTTTCATGGCAAGGTATTACGTGCGAAAAAACCACAATGATGCTGAGATATTTGTAAAATACGGGACCGCAGGTGTCTACGGTGAGGAACGAACGCGCTATTATCCCTTCCTGGAACTAACGCGCTCACCACCACACAATGCGAGTAGTTCGCTTCGCCTCCTTCTCAGAAAGAATAGTTTTTCGTCAATTACCAGTTGAGAATTTTTCGTTTTGACAAAAATAATTCGTAATGCGACAAGAGCAGTTATATTGTTTCCAAGGCACATGACTGAAGGAGATTTTCAGGTCAGAGTTTTCATCTAACCTCCTCAACTTGAACGATTAACAGAGTGTTACTAGGTGTTGAATTGCATTGTAAAGAAAGAGAATATCCATTCTCCAATAGGACCACACAAGTTAAAAGCTCGATACGTCCACTAGAAGGACAGAGTAAATCCATGGCAGTAATCGTCATAAAGCAATCGCTCTTTATAAGGTACTTAGTGACACTGCCGCAAACGTCCGCTTGATTTGCGTGTGCTGATATGATATGAGCAGTTCATTTTTTTTGGCATCGTTGCGTCGTCTCTACTGAGTCCAACAAACCGTTTTCTGCAAGAAATTTCCTTGGTTTCATTTTACAAGGTCTTTCTGCACTAAAATCATATCTCCGACTTGCCAGTTAGTTAACACAACTGGCAGCCCTTTTTATTTCACCTTTTTCACGCATTCTTCCTTCCTTAATTCAATGCCGAAACGTTTATTCAACGATGATCACATTACAATACAAAAAATTCTTCAAACTTCGGAACCACTGAATCAGAACAAAGTTCCCAAACGCTTTCCTAATCCCCGTCGTAAGAAGTGGTTGGGTTCAAACTTCATCTTGAAAGGAAAAAAGAAAGGCCAAAAATCTGGCTTCTTGTGGAGATCTGGGTTTGGTAATGGATGGGGAGGTGGGCAGGTGGAGATGGAGTTTGGATGATGATAACATTGAGATTTGATCACAGCGGATCGGTGCGACTTCATTAATGAAAGGAACAGCTAATCACTGCCGGCGAAGTGAACTTAGTTCACAGCCATATAGTCACCTTAGCGGCCACATCGTTACCAGTTCGTCGTTTTAAAAATAATTGCTCTAAGCATTTCCTCAGAATGTTATCTATTGCCACTGACTGCCACATGGTGTTCAGAGGGACTATGGACGGAAGTCTACTTTTCTGGTCATCCTGGAGTTTTGTACTTTGAACCTCCAATGCCTAAGAGTGCTCTCTGAAGGTGTTCAAAGAAAATCAACAGGACGCTGTCTCTGTGTTCGACTTCGATTTTAATCCGTTTCGATGGCTCACATCATTATTTGGCCATCGCGCCTCTGAATAGTTTCTCCATGTATTCACATATTTTTTCTGACCCGTTTTCGGAGGCTCGTACTACCATTTCGTGTCCAGAGAGTTTAGAGCGAACGAAAACGAGATCCCTTATGTCATTTCAGATTCCAATTTTCATTAACTCATTCTGCTGCTGTTTGGTGTACACAGAGTTTGGAGAGAACACGGACGAAATCCTATTATATCATTTTATGCTCCGATTCATTCCTACTAGCCCGAACTGCCATTTGATGTTTAGGGCGACTCTGAATGAGCAAGTTTCGTTCAAGACTCTGATCCATTGATGTTACTTTGCAAATCTCTCTAACTATTCTATCTGATTGTTTTTTCAGAGCAGGAAATGGACGCTGAATGATTCCCCCTTGCCTTTCGTCCCAGCTATTCCAATTCCTTTGTAAAGTTAAATGCTTATTTTTTTAAAAAAAAATGATAATAAGCAACAGTGACGCCCCTTCAGATTTCAGTTGGATGCTGAGGGTCTGAAAGGAGACTGTTGACAGACAGTTCATTAGGCCAAACGCTTCAATAACAGTATCTGAAAGATGAAAATTGAATGGCAATCACACGATCAACAGGTTCACAAAAACTCACCGTTTTTTGCGTACCCTAAAATGAAGAAGAACAGCTAACTATAGTCGCACACGGTTGATGACAGCGCTATCCCATACCAGAAATCGATACGACGCTACGGGCCAGATCACGTGAGACGTCTGGTCATTCTTCCCTGCTATTCATTCGCGGATTCTTGGCATTTATCCAAGAAGCCTCGAGAATTTTGCGCGTTGGTGTTTGAGCATCGTTTGCGAGGATAATGACTTTCATATTAAAATCGTTTCCGCTATGCTCTTGTATCCTATGCGTCCCCTAGTGAGATACGTAGTCTTGCTCTTCGTTTCCCATCTAGGTGTTCTTTTGTACAGATCCATAAAGGTCTGCCCGTTTCGTCAATATGTTCATCTTCACAAGTTCAAAAATTGATGTGAGGATACGGAGAGAGGTCAGGTGTGATCTCTGGGCATCCCTCCATGCTATTCATTTCAAAAATCGATGCGATTGCACATCGGTATAACCCTGCAGCGCTGAAGAAGGCTACCGCCGAAACATCAGCTATTCTGTGCTAATAAATTCCATAGTACCAACCTCGTGATTGCGCATTGAATAAAAACCGATCTCGCTGATGATTGCTGATGGCGCCGTTGGGCAGAAAACTAGCTGAGAGAAAAGCGAAACGAAGGACAAGCATGGTGTGATGGTGAACGTTGGTCACCGAAAAGGATAATATTGGGTTCGATCCCCAACGCAGACACCTGCTGTCCGGAGCGTTGCAAATGTCTCATAATCATTGTGGTTGTCATTCTACAGTTTTAAAATCCCATTTTATTCTTATAAACTAGTTCTTGCAGCTTCTGAACTTCCGTAAAAATATTTCCTGGTCTGCTCTTGGCGAATCATACTACCACCTGGTGATCATTGTTGAAGAGAGATCCCTATAGAATCTTCTCGTCTCAATCCTTTCATTATTACTAGTGTATTCTTATTTTCTTCTAGATTATTCATAAACCAAAGACATCTAAAACCGGTACTTTTATTTCTAATGAGATTTCTCTTAGTAGTAATGGTTGATACTTTACACTTCGACACCACTGTTTATGGAATTCGCCAATGAACATCTTACCTTCCTCATTACCTTTGCCGATTTTGTTATGACTCTACCAGCTTCGTTGCATTTGGTGGCACTTTCCTTTTTGTGTCTAAAATATTTTTAGCCAGTTCTCGCAATTTTTTTCTTTATTCATATTCGAAATACTTCAGTTGCTGCTAGTATCAACCTAACAGCGCTTTACCGCATCATCATGGCTGGGATGTGTTCCTGGGTGTTGGGCTAAAATGTAAAGCGGAGGGTTCACCACACCAGTAGGGCTTTCCAAACTAGGAAGAAGTCCGATGTATCCATTTGGAAGGCCAGATAAGAGTGAAAGAAAACCAGGAATCACCGCCGTTTTGTTATTAAACTAATGACATTCTGGCAACACTAACTCTGATTCACTAGGGCGGCGACTGCCTGTGGTGGCGATGACCTAGGGCAGACTTTGGCCAGGCTGACTTTACGACGCCAGGGAACCACATTGGCCAACCCAACAAGTGTAAATCATGCTGGAATCGGCGCAACCACTGAAGACGGACCATTCAAGTATCTAAGTATTCTTTTCAAATGTTTTTGGGATGCTTTTGCTCAGCGGTGGATTTTTTACGGTGCTTTTCATTTGCAAATTTTGGCTATCATTAAATACGAATTCCGTTTTGCCGATATAAATTGATATCGTATTGAACGCCCTTACAAATCTCCTATTGAAGGCTACGAAACTAAATTTACCGGCAGTTTCTTAATATTTTTATGCTTAAGTGATGCAGTTTTGAAAACGCGATGTTAAGCATATCACCTGTATCACCTGCAGACCCGTTGAGTGTCGAGTGACTCGAGCGGGCGCCAATAAATCCTCCATTTTTCCCTGTCGCGTGCAAGAGTAGCCCAGTGGGTTTTGCTCGCTCTAGGGACTCGTCGAGCATCATACCTTTCTTCTACGATTTTCGTGAAGAATACGGATCGAGTCGGTGGTCTTCCTGCAGTGCGCTTAACATCTCGAGGAATCCAATCACTAACGGCTCATGTCCATCAGTTGTCATTCATACGCATTACGTGTCCGGCCCACGTTATCTTCAACTGTTTCGCGTATAGAACGGCATCTTTGATTTTTGATCGTTGACACAGGTCGGAGCTTCGGATCCCATCCCTTGCTTGTGTGAAACGCGATACTCCTAGCGATCGTCCTTTCGAGTGAGCGTTCGATAACACTGAGTGATCTTTCATCCTATTTACGCAGCGACCAGGTTTTTAACGCATGCGTTAGGGCAAGAAGAACCGTTGAGTCGAGAAGGTGGGCACGGAGTTGTGTTTTCTTTGTTCTCTTCACTACATCCTCGATGCTCTTGAAAACTCCCCAAGCCGCTCGTTTCCTTCTGCTCAGCTCTGGAGCTAAGTCGCTCATTATATTGATTTCCCGATCTAGAAAGACGTAACTGGACCACTCGGAAATATTCGCTCCGTTGAGCGTGAATGGGGCAAACAAAACCAATCCGTTCCACATGAACACCATTTTTGTGAGATTTAGTCGAAAAGTCGAGAGACGGGCGCGTGTGGCGCAGTGGTTTCAGGCGCCACTACGACGCGCACGTGGAATGCGCCCATGGCCCACCGAGCCTTCCATTGCACCGGGGTCGGCAAATTGGTACCAGACTTGTCTGGGAGGGTAGCAGCACTGGCTCGATACATCGGCAGGCCACCGCGAGTCATTGCAAAGGCCAGATATGCATTCAATCACCTCCAGCGATACTTAATGAAGTCAAATGCATGGCGCATCCCTCAGGGATTGATCAACGCAGAGAGCTTTATCCTTCATCCTTTATCTTTTAGTCGAAGACCATCTTTCCACACGCTTATCAAACTCCGCAAGCATACGTTCCGCTTGGCTAATGTCTGGTGTTATAAGAACGTTGTTATCAGGAAAGCGAAGATAATGTAACTGCCGACCATCGATTTGCACTCCCATATCCCATTCCGATGTTCACATGATGTTATGGAGGGTGGCGGTTGATTATTTTTGTTGAAATTGTATCGCCTTGCCTAACCCTTCTTTCAACGTCAACGTTAATATCGTTGTGGAATGATGATGTTTTGGTTGTGAAATTTTTGTACAACTCACGAAGAATCATTATGTACTGAGTAGGGACTCCTTGACTACCAAGGGTTTCCATGACTGCTTCTATCTCAATTGAATCAAAGGCCTTCTGTAAGTCGATGAAAGTGAGACAGAGCGGTCTCTTATACTCTCGCGATACTTCACTGAGCCTTGTTATCGTGTGAATGTGGTCCATCGTACTAAATCCTTTTCGAAACTCTGCTTGCTCACATGGCTGTCTTTCGTCCAGTGTTGTGTCAATCCTCTGTAGGATGACTCGGGTGGAGTCAAAGTTTGTAGACGACAGACAGCAAGCAGATTGGGCAATAGTTGCCTCCATCGTGTAGGTCGCCCTTATTGAACAACAACCGGGTCTTTCCGGTCTTCCACAGAGTAGGGACCTTGCATTCAGAGAGGTAACGTGTGAAGAACCGAGCCAATGTGTTTACGAGGACTGGCAAAAGGTTCATCAGTTGTTCTGACCTTATCTTGTCTGGAGCTGGTGCTGTTCGATTTTTCATCGACGAAATGGCATGTCGGATTTCGGAAGGGAGAACCGGTGGTACGACATATCTATCCTCTATTTAATATGACGGAAGGTGAACGTGGCTATCGAAGAGATCTGAGTAGTATTCCTGAATGATTTTCTCCATTGCCTTTCTGGACGCTGTAACAATCATCTTGGTCTTGTAATTGCCGAAGTTTCGGTGGGTTTTACTACGTGAGGGCTCTCCCAGAGTGGACGTGGAGCTTATTTGTTGGAAGCGATTCCTAACCGCCTCCCATATACTTCCCTGTCACTTGATTGCAGGCTTTTGGCCGAATTGACTCGTAGAATGCGATCCGCATAAAGCAAATACAGAAGGTATGTGCCAAATCGACGCAGCAGAAATAGGAATTCCATTCCCCTCATCCACCTGCGTCTCAGGAAAACACGGTCGCTTCTTTTATGTTAACCCCCTATCCTGGGACACGCCATGTAGCCTAGCGACTGACCGGCTCGAGATCCCTCATATGAGGGGGATCCGTGGTACTAAGTATATATATATATATA
>MQTX01000135.1:354425-513894 GCA_009735665.1 Angiostrongylus cantonensis
AGGGTGAATTCGAGTTCAGAAAAATTTCTATCAATTTTTATAAACTTGACTTTGTTCCAGCAAAAAATACTTTTTGCGTATATCTCGACGTTTGCTTTTTCTTAGTACTTTCAATGTTTTCTAGTTCACTCTCTAATACTTCTTAAACGAATTGCGTTCTTACCTTAGGTCGATTATTTTTGCTCACCACAGATTGTTTATGGTAGTAGTGGTAAGGGTGGTAAGGGTAAAGGTCGCGCATTCACTTATTTTACATAAGTTTTAAGAAACCTACTACAAAAGACTGACTACGTCCTTTATACCATAATTAAAGTTTTCTATCTCTGTTCATTTGATACGAAGGTATTCCCAAGCGGGCCATTGTTTCAACTTGTTCAACAACACTGAGTTGTAGAGGAACTGACGGTGACATTCTTATTCTGTTAGGAATACTGTTCCTCAACGCCATTCGCCCCTTCTCCCTCATCACAGTATCCCAACAGACCTGCTTCGATAGAACAGAGTACTGAGTATGGTCGTTTTTGGCCAGATGGATAAAAGAAGCCGTCTCACAGACTGCGGTTATATCCTGCTATTCGCCTACTTCAGTGACTTCAAGAGAAAGAAAATACGAATATCAGTTGATATATCAGTGATATCAATGTCGTTATTTTATTTCTGTTGTGTAAGATAAACAACTGTCGAGAACTCTTATTAATTTTTCCTTGTCAGACAAGTTGTCAGGTAGTTCTATTTCCTGTCAAAGTGAACCTCTAGTTGAAGTGGTAGTGAGTTCTAATTCTAACCGAATGCTGTTCTTTACTCTCTCAATACCTCTGATGGATTTATGCAATAAGGTATGACAAAATATCTTAAACATCTTTTGAAACATTCTTTTATCAACACCGTGTTGGCTTAATAACCGAAGAAGGTAATTAAAGGATGAAACTCTCGGCGTTAATCAATCCCAGAGGGATGCATCGACTTCATTAAGCATCGTTCTGGAGGTGATTGAATGCATGTCAGGCCTCTATAATGACTCTTGGTGACCTACCGATGTATTGAGCCAGTGCTGCTATCCTCCCAGACAATTCTGGTACCAATTTAGCGATCCTGGAGGGATGTAGGGCTAAATGGGCTTTGGACGCAGGGATCGAGCCTATATGCACTACTGCAGGACGCCTCCGACCACTGCGCCACATGCGTCCTTACCGAAGAACTTGTAAGGAAGTTTTCTTAAATTCTTTTGAAATGAAATTTTAATCAACCTCGCGTTAGCAAAATAGTCCAAGGCATTTTAGTGAAATATTTTAAGACTAGTGAAACAAGCTTTCACATCCACTCTTCAGCATATTTCAGAATCGTTTAGTACCAAAATATGGAAAGAAGAAAGATCTTGGAAGAAGTTAGTGGTATTCATCAATCAGCTCATACATAACGCCCGCCCGACCTGCATCGTAAACAATGCGGTTGAGCCGGAAGTAATGCCTACTTTCAACTTTCAATCAACATGTTTACGCCCATGATGAGTTTTATTAGTTCGACTAAAATTATTGGAATGAACTAAAAAGCTAAATAAACTAAACCTACTCTTCCTTAGGTGACGAAAGCTTTCTCGTTTTAGCATAATAAAATTCTGATTTTTTACAGTTCATGACGGATTTTTCTCTGACTTTATTACTCGAAGGCATATAATCGTAACTAATTCATAGACACATAAATATCGGCTAGTATGTTTTGAGGTTTTCAATTCTAAACATATTTATTCATTAAGTGACGTCTTCCATTTATATTGGTACATTTTCGCGTTTTCGATAGATACGTGTAACTGGCAGGAAGAAAGCGTTGGTGCTGACTTCTTTCTGTTTGGTAACATTTCATCGACGTGGAAACGACCGGAAGGTTCGGTTTGTCCAGCATATGGGATTGAACTAGCGATCATTTATTTTGGATTAAGTTTTGATTCGTGTTCGTCAGATCATTCCCGGTTCACTACAGATTGCTGATAACACCGTTAGGGTTAAAAACTGGCTGAGAAAAAATCAAGGCAATCGGTGGGTGTGGTGGGTAGCACATGAGCTCTCGGTAAGGATAATCGCAGGTTCAAAGCCCATCTGAGGCTCCAAGTTTTGCTCATTTCTCATCATCCTTGGGATCATTTGTTCATTGAATGACACTCTAAACACTGTACTATTAGCACCCTAACATAGATGAAGCATGGTGTCATTCGCATCAGTTTATTGACCAATTATTGATCGAAACTAACTGGAAACAAATAGCAATAGTGGTAGTAGTTGCAACATCAGCGACAACAATAGCCATTGGCCACAGCAGCTGCAAGTCATGATAAGTTGTCCTCGACAACGAGAAATACTGAGATACACTAGGTGGATAGGAGATTATTACGAAGTGTCGTGCCGCCTGTTCTCGTGTATCGCATAAATCACTAACAGATTAGTTACGTACGAGAAAGGCCGTTTTTCCTCCTTTTTTCCTTTCATTCTTTCTTCTTTTTTCGTTCCTTGCTTCTTTTTTTTTTAGCTTTTTCGTAACCACGAGCCTTTGTCTCTATGCCTTTGTTAGATATGAGTTCGTTTTTTAACTTCGTTCCAATAAACGATAACGGAAATTTTTTTACAATAATCCACTACTAATCAATACAATCTGCCTGAGCATTACTGTAAGAAATATTGTTTTGAGTTTAGGTTCCTACTTTATGGGCATGTTTAACTCTACAGTGATATAATGCAAGGTTGTTCTTGAAAGTTTATCCCCATTCTACGAGATATCGGAAATGTCGTTGAAATTTCTACAGGGTTTATCTATTGAACGCTTTTAGAATTTCTCTTGAAATTTTCTTAACTAATTTTCTTAAAGTAAGGTAAGCAAAGTAGCGTTGTTGAATCAAAGGTAAAAAACTGTTCAGTAAAATAAAGGATAGAGCTGTTCGCGTTGATAAATCCTTGAGGGAGGCGCCATGCTTTCGAGTTCATCGAGAATCGTTCGGAGGTGAAGCCTTTAGAATGACTCGCGGTAGCCTACCGATGTATCGAGCCAGTGCTGTTGTCCTCCCAGACAGGTCTGGTAGCAATTTGCCGACCCCGGACGGATGGAAGGCTTGGTGGACCATGGGCGCGGGGATCGATTCCGCGTGTGTATTGCAGGGTGCCACGACCACTACGCCAGACGCACCCTGTGTGTTGTGTGTGTGTGAAGGGTAGAGTGTTGCATTCCATGTGTGTGTTGCAGAGCGCCTCCGATTACTGCACCACACGCTCCCATTTTAATTTCTTCTGTATAGAAAAAATTTTCGGCCTTGCTTCTACTCTGGGAACAATTTTAAGGCTTGGTTCTCTATTTTGAGTCTGCACGCACACGTACGAATCATTTCACTACACTTCATATTACTGCAGACAAAGATAATGCGAGAAATTTTTAACACAAGGCCCGACCATCACCTTTTCAGCGCGAGTTTCTTTTTTTCGTCGAAACGAGAGAAGACTTCAGTGTCCAAGAAGCAAGTTCCCAAAGCAACCATGAACTGGGATGCATTCAGATCATTAGTCGGTCGTTGGGAAGATGCCGTTCTCAATAACATGGACGAGAATTGCGATCGGCTCACTCCACAAGTTCACACTAGTGATATGAAGGCTGAGAGTTCGAAAGTCACCAACAGGCGTCTCCCTCCATAATGATGTTACGCGACTATGGAATCGGACGAGCTGTAGGCAATGACCAACTCATGTTCGAGCTTGCAAAACAATTCCTGCCGTCATTAAGATCATAAAAGAAGATCTTAAAGAGAGAAGGGCAGCACTTATGGTCGAAGCTATAAAGGCTGGAAAAAGCATTCGTGAAGCTCACCGAAATTTCGCCTATTAGCCTTACGACGTTCAGTCATGACAATTACAGCTTGTAGGAAATCAATACAGAAAATCATTCAAGATTACTACACGAATCTTTCCAATAACCACGTCGTTTGGCGTTCGCATGAAATAAAGAAAGATGGTTGTTTCGTCCCGTCGGTTCTTCCTTCTGAAATTCGACATGTTATTTCGTTGATGAAGAATCGTCCAACATCCAACCACTCCAGGAGGACAGGATCTGGAAACGTGAAAAAGTTTCCGCCAGTCCCCTAAACACAATGGCGCTGCTGTGTTCATCCGTTACTTCTCAGAATGCAAGGTTCCTATTCAGTGAAAACCAGCGAGACCCGCATTGTTCTATAAAAAGGAAGACCACCATGACATTGGCGCTGAATCTAATGTAAGCGATGTTCTTGAGAAACACACTTTTTCTGGCGCCAAATTCACGCTTAACGTAATGAACGTCTTTTACAGCTGCTCTAGCTGCATACTAGGGTCATGAAGTCAGCATGATGAACAATTTAGCCCTAAACTTGAGCAGGAAGAAACGAGTGGCTTGAGGAGCTTTCATTAGCACCAAATATGTGATGAAGAAAACTAAGAACAAGCGAGTCCATGCTCACCTTTAGGATTTCACGGTTGTTCCTGCTTTAGAGGAAACCTGGTCGCTGAGCAAGCAGAATAAAAGACTATTACGCATTATGAAACGCGCACTCTAGGGTGCTGCTGAGAGTACTCCGTATCACACAAGTGAGAGAGGAAGTCCGATATTCTGTCCTACATTTTCGCCAATCAAAGATCAGAGACGCCGCTGTGCACGCGAAAATGTCAAAAATAAGGTGGACCTAACATGTGATGCCCCTGGACTGAGCAGAGTACTTAACAAATGGATTCCTTGAGATGTGTGGCGCGCAGCAGAATGACCAATAAGCCGACTGTTAGAGTTCTTCACAAGTATCCTAAAAGAAGAATATAGTGCTCAGCGAGTCTTAAAAGCGAGCAGAACCCACTGGCATACTCTCCCATGCGACAGAAAGAAATGAAGAGCCCAGGTACCTAGGTGAGTCATTCAATGATCGAAAGATGGACAGGTGATAGAAGTGATTCATATTAGTGACTCAAATTATGGACGCTTTATGCCACTCAGTTCCTATTTATAGCTTAGAAAGATTGTTTATCCATAGAGAATGGAAGCAAAGTGTTCAGCATTTATCAATACCTGATGGATGTATTCTGCTCAATTCAGCATCGTAGCATTGCATTTGAATTCATATTTGGTCTATGCAACAACTTGCACGGAGTTCCCAATGTGTCCATTTAATGCTTTGATATCATCAGACAAATCTGGCACCAATTTGACGACCCTGGAAAGATGGTGGGCTAGGTTTACTCTGTCAGCATGATCGACGCAGTGAGTTATCCACAAAAATGTTCATCGATAGAAGCTTTATGAGTGTATGAAATTTCATTCACTACCTTCCTCTATAAATTTTCTTCCTCGATGACGAAGAAGAATAATCTGAGAGAGTTCGAGAAGTTTACGTGGGCGAATAGCGAACCGGCTGTCAACGTTGTTTGCGTTTCCGGGCCGGCGACGTGATGAAGGTGACAGCTCCGCACGGATGTCAGTATTCCTTCTGAACATAACACTTCACTCCGTCCTCATTTACTTCACTTGTCGGCTTGTGGTGCTAATCTCGTCGTCAACTGCCAAACGAATATCAGTCGCAGTCATCACCTACAACGATGGTACGATATCATTCCACCTCCAATTTCATCACCGCCCGAAGGCTGGTATGTTCCACTTTTTTGAGCCTATTTTACGGGGAAGAATGCCTCAATACTTTAAGTAGTCAACAAAATACTTCTAACGCCGTATCGTCCTAACCGTTTTCAGAACATGATGAAAGTTCAATTTCTATTGGTTGAATAACTCTTAGAGGACTTTTAGAGGGCGGCACTGCTGCTATCAACAAAAGCACGGTACATTATAAAAATTCTAATTGTACTGCAAAAGAATTCACTTTTCAAAAATGCTGCAATAATCTCTTTTGTAGCAAAATTGACAAAGAATCGATTTTTTCTTTAGTTAAGTTTTCTTAGGGACAACACGAATCTTGGGTACCATGGGAAGAAACTCAGCCGCCAACTAGCTCAAAATTCATATTGAGAAGTCCCGCTTTTTTTGTTCACTAAATTGTCGAAGCATCGAGTCTGATTGTGACAAGCAGGCGTAATCTACGGAATGTAATGTAGAGAAACACATCAGTTTTTACATAAGGTTCTCAATCGAAAAATAGTTCTTCTTATGTATTTTGCAGGACCGGACAACACATATTATGCGGATCCCAGCACTTCTTTCATTCGATTCGTTAGCTCGCACCTGTCGTTCAACAAGGTCTTCGGATTTTGAAAATGGATTCGGCTGCTGCTTGATGATTTTCTTCTTTATGAATGCCGTTGAATCTCTGCTAGATAATGTTCCCTAGAACCCATAGCTGTGGCAGAGAATTCATCAAAGGCAAATATTTGTGGATCGGAAAGAATTCTTCCTAGACAAGTCTGGTAATAACCTCAAAATTGCGAGGCAACGAGAAGATTGGTTGGTTCGGTACTAGGTCGACCATGAAACTTGCGTGTAGTAAACGATAAGAGTGGTAACGGAAAATAAAATACGCGGATCATTTCATGAAAACCATAGGGTTTTAAAGGAAAATATGTAGGTATTCGCAGAGTTTTTCTCTGCTTCACCTACAACACTTCTGCATGAACCATTTTGAAATAGTTTGATGGCTTATAATTCACTGGCTTGATAGCTGTATAATTTCTTAGTGTTTTGACTTTCGATTACTGAATATCGTGGTAGAATTCGAAGGTCGTTGAGTCATCCATCGACAAGCAGGTGATTTAAAACTTTGTTCGAAGTAATGAATTTGTTTGGTCGATGGGGTACGAGGAGGAGGAGAAACTGAAGCACAAAAAGTCGGCAGTTCGAATTACCTACTTTGATTTCAGGTTTCTCCGGTTAGCTTCTCACTGTAAACTTCACTACCTTCCTGAAACCACTTAGTCACTTTCATACGACGCATTTTGAAACCATTAATCGCTTTCATCGGGTCTACTGTAACAATTACACCTGAGCTTTGATGCGATTTTCTTCGGTTGCTTTGGAAATACTCGCCTGCCGAACGAACAAAAGCATACTTCGCGATCATTTTTTGTTAAGATTCGTTTCAGCAACAGTGGTGACAGTTTCGCTGAGGCCTATGATTATCTTTGATGTACTAGCAACTTACGTCATCTACTGTTCCAACAACAATCCCATAGCTCATTAAGTAACTCAATTAAGCACAATCGCCACAATGACTTTTCGCACTCTTTAGTCTTAGGTTTTGAGGCTTCTATTGGACTTTGCCCGAGAGATAAAGACAAAGGACCATTGCTTTTCCCTATGAATTCTTTTCTTCTTACTGATTTTAGCGACGAGGTATCCATAGATTTCTGGCTACTCTTTGAGTCACTCGACCAGGTGCACTCTTCAGATGCTTACTAGGCTTCTCAGGAGTGAACGTACGACTACCTTCTGGAATTGAACTTGAACCGTTCTGCCTCGCACATCCTTTCATGTTTTACAGAGGCTTCTGCCTCATCAAGCATTAAGAGTGAGATTCGAGCACAATTCAGAATCGATGCATAAATATGCAAAGATTTGTGGGCAGTTCTTGAAACCAGTTATAGCTAAGAATAAGGGTAAGGCGGTTTTTCGTCCACGCTTGGCATCCGAGATCTGGAAGTGTGCTACGTAACCTTCGGCCAAACCACAACCAGATCCCTCAGAGGATCATATGTTTTTCAGTGAATGCAGTAGGTATCGTGTGATTTTTGCTAAGTATTTATCCTTACAAAGTTGTTTTATTAATAGGCATAATTTGTTCATACATTTTAACAACTACAATATTTTGAGACTGTTTTTACGAAATACGTAGTACTTAGAGAGAAATGATTGCTTAGAAGTTTAGAAGAAATAGTAAGCCTGCTTGTTGAGTTTATTCCCAAATGAATGTCTAAGAGTGAGTGTTTCTACGTCCGAGTTATTTCTGCTTTTGAATTCCCACGTGCAGCTGTTTCTTTCCGTGATCCACAATGGTGTCGTTTTACATTTTTTATGGACTTTCTTTACACATGACGTCTTTGACATTTTATATGTTTCTTTTTTCGTTTACAAGCAATCCATCTGTTTGCATTTGAATATTCTACGAACTCATCAAGTAGAGGCGGACGCTAAGAGTTTTCGCCTCGTCACGTAGAGGCGGACGCTAAGAAGGGTTTTCGTCTCGTCGCGTAGAGGCGGACGCTAAGGGTTTTCGCTGTATTCTGTGCTATTAGAAACTTTATGAGTTGTTTCTGTAAAAGCCCTCATAGTTTATTTTACTTTCTTTTAGGTTCTATCGGTTTTCTACAATATTTTCTTCTCAGACACCTATAGTGTTTATTTCGTTGTTTTCTTTCAGTTGCAAGAACGAATGGCGCAATTGGCTAGCAACTCATCAACACGTGTAATGCAATTTAGTGAAGACATCATTAAGCAGGTAAAGATTGCTTAGCAATGTTCAACCACTTAGCGGAATGACACAATGATATGGTGATGTAACGCATTCCATGCCAGTCGTTTTTTTCAGCTTACAGCTGAAGAAGTAGACGAATTTCGTGAGGCATTCATGATGTTCGACAAAGATGGAAATGGCACGATTTCCACTAAAGAACTTGGCATCGCTATGCGATCACTTGGACAAAATCCAACAGAACAAGTATGTATGGTCGATTTCTGACATTATGTACATCCTTTGACCGCGTGTGGCAGTGATCGGAGGTATCCTGCGACACACACGTGAAATCGATCTTCGTGCCCATGGCCCACCAAGCCTTCCATCCCTCCGGGGCCAGCAAATTGGTACCAGAGTTGTCGGGGTGGATAGCAGCACTGGCTCGCCACGGCTACCACCGTAGAGGCCATATCTGTATTCACAATCGCCTCCAAACGTTGTTTAATGAATTCGAATGCATGACGCATCCCTCTGGGATTGACCAAAGCCAAGCTTTATCCTTTTTTTATTTATGTGTAGATCCTTTGATACAGTGGAGATTAATCATTTTCGTGGTTACGAAAGTCTGAGCAAACGAACGCATACGAAAGCACAAGCCTTAAGCAGGTTGGGCTATGTCTGAGCTCTTGGTTCCATTCTGATTGAATCTTTTACTTATCTAGTTATTTAATATTAAAATTAATTCAGTGGATTAGTAAGAAATGACCCTTTTATTTGGTCAAATCGCAGGTTTACTGGAATGGCTCAAGGAGGTAGAAACTCCATTTTTGTGCTAGTTTCCAAGAAAAATAAGCCTAGGAATTTTCTTAAAACCGCTGAAATTCTTTCTACTTTCTCTACGAACGTCATGCTTCGGCCACGTTGTCAGAAAATCTTTACCACGTTGAAAAATTACCACTCGTTATCGCTTCTTATCACATGGGCGAATTTCTCGATCGGAACCTATGAGCCATGCAGCTGTTCGTTTTCACACAGCCATGTGTCTACATCCATAAATCTCAGCCTCTGGATTTCTGAATTGGAGATTGGAGATTTGGAATTACAGTGATATAGGCGGTCGTGGGGAAAAGTTCCGGATTCCACTGACTGAGTGTTAGTAATTAGTTCATTACCTATAGATCACTGGGCTCGTGCTTGCTTTTTTAGAAACGAACAACCAGCTTTGTTTGAGCTTTGAGGTCTAAACTCGTTTGAATAGAAACTAGCGTTTAACGAGCAGTGCTAACCCACATAATGGTAGCGAAACTTAATCTTAGCCAAGTCTCTTCTCTACTTGGAACGTTTCCGAAGAGATCGCCTGACAGTATCCACTAGATCTACTTTGCCAACTAAAGGATTTTTGGGAAATACTAGCTTCGCCTTATAATGAGCCGGATCTCGCACATACGACCTATAAATTTTGTTTTCTAAGTGAGCTCTATGATATTTTAGTGGCATTAGAATGTCTTATATGGAAGAGTTTTTCAGTTTTATTTCTCGAATATTGGTCTTTACGGAGGAATTCGTTTTTTTTCAACATTTTAAATCATCGAACAAAGATTGGCCTAGACTGTGCCTGAGTAATTGATCTCTATGGATAAAATTCGGCTTGTTACATCGTTATTGAGCAGCCGGTTAGCTAATTATAGGATTCAATGTCGTCATGGGAATCATTGCTGTTGTCTGGGAAGATCCGAGTGGCAAGGCAATAAACATTCTCGTGATCCGAAAGTGCTGACAGCTGCTTTTGCTGAAGGACTGAATATGCCTCAGTGCGGATTTCTAGGGATTACAGGGAAAACCGCTTTCACACGTGCCTGTTAAGTTTTACAGATCCTCAGGCAGCAGCAGAATCCAAACCCAAAACTGATTGCCTCAGACAAAAGTTAAAAGAAAACGAAATAAATTTGGAAGTACGTAAACATCATACCTATCTCAGCGGCTACGAAAAGGTTAATAGGGTGCACTGAAAGGGTTATCGAGCCGAGACTTTGGCTCTAACCTGTTTGTTACTATCAGTGGTTTTCGATATTCTCGTTGAGCAAAAACGACGTGTTGCTTTATTCTTTATTCCGTTAAAGCTGACATTCCAGCGGATTTAGCCTTTTTCTGAGCCTGGTTTCTACCGAAAGTGTCAAAGAAACTCTTCGCTTATAAAATCGTCTGGAGGAACTAATTTATTTTTCATTTTACATGCTACGCCATCACATCTCACGTGTGGATCCTAACGTTTCTTGCATTCAATTCGTTTTCCTCTCTTTCTCAACCACAAAAGTCTCCGAACATTTCTTTTGTTGCTTCGACTGCTACTTGAGGATTATCGTGTTTTTAATGGATGCCTAAAAATGCTGATCGAGTCTCTCCTTGTAACCTCGCTATCCTGGAACTAGCCGTACTGCCTCCATTTCACATCTTTCAACTTAAGCACCACTACCAAAAAGCGCAATATTTTTTTGCGCTTGAATGCTTAAATATTCGTATGGCTTATTTCCACAAAGGGCCATGTTTATAATTTAAATTAATATTCTGGTTGAGGAAGACCTTCTTTTTCTGGAACTTCTTATAGGATTTTGTTAAGGTTTCCCAAGTCGTCAACACAGGTACTCGTTAGCCGTTATGGATTCAGAAGAGCATCTAGGTCGCAACCTTTTGTCTAGGTTGTTAACTAGACAGTGGAGATTTCTGGGGTTTCCTGTTAGCTGGGTTGTTGGATGTAGATGTTGAACTTCTTCTAAGCTAGCTAGATGTGGCATGAGACAAGTTCTAGCTGTACAGTGCAGTCAGACACCCGTGAATGCATTCTGACAGCGACGATTGGTAAACCACTTGCACTTAGGGACCGGTATCAGTGGGTCTCCAACCAAATAGAGTCTGCATGATCACCAGTGTGAGTGGAGGTCCACTAACAACGATTGCGTCGAAAAATAGAGCGTCAAACAGATGCGTCAACAAAGACGGAGTTAGCTGTCGTTCTCTCCTTCTTAGTGAACATCGTATTTTGTGAGAAATTGGTGCAAATCGGTGGTGACGACTTCGTTAGGACTTAATTTTATTTTTTCCGATCGGAAATATCCTAAAACAGTTTAGTTTTTGAGCTTTAAGCATATTTCACCTCATAGTGAAGTTTACTAGCTGAAATGAAAACCATTAGAATTTTGAACATATTTCGTAACAAAACCTGAAGTTGGTCATTCCATCAGAATCAAATGCTAAATTCTGGATCCCGGCAAGCAAGATCCTCTGTTGAGAACACGTGGTGTCCTTAAATGTGGTATTGATATTGCGGAAAATTGCTCTAATCTTGTGAACAAAAAGTTTATTAACACTATTTCATTACAGTATCTCAAAATGTGATTGTTTTATTTGAAATAAGACAATTTTTGAATATCTTTGAAAGGAAATGGAGTAGTCGCTTGCACAAGTTTGTTAAGCGCTTATGCCCTCAAGCAACCTAGTCACCAAAAAATTCCTTAATCAATATGACTGCTGTTTCTAATTATAGTGATCTATGACGTCATATGATAACGTATATGACGTCACAAGTTTTCTTTTTTTCTTTCAAAAAGATAATGAACGTATGAAAAGTGATGAAAACGTGTTTTTCTGTAGATGCGTTGTTTGAAATGGCGGGAAACCCTAGAATGGCATCTATTCATTCATTCATTGCAGGAAATCCAGGAGATGATCAACGAAGTCGATTTAGATGGGAACGGTCAAATCGAGTTTCCAGAGTTTTGTGTGATGATGAAGAGGATGATGAAGGTATAATTCTTTGCTAAGATGAAGAGAATCGTATGTTAATTACCCAGATTTACTCGAATTTGAAAGGACTGCCGATTTTCTCATTTCAGTCTAGTATAGGAATAATCTGTCTTTTCTTCCACTGTTCAAAATCTTGACAACATCTTTATATGTAGACATGTCTTAACATAATGATGGTTCTTAGTGATATCACAATGCTCAACCGTTTATTTGTCATCTATAATTTTTTTCATGGCAGAGTTCTATGTAAAATACAACCACGGTGATGCTGAAATATTCTCGAAACTTGGACACAAGGCCACACACGAACCCGTCATTACATTTTCTTTCCGAGAGCTCACATGTTGCCCCACTAAACCACCGAGGATAGTGATATCACAATGCTCAACCGTTTATTTGTCGTCTATAATTTTTTCATGGCAGAGTTCTATGTAAAATACAACCACGGTGATGCTGAAATATTCTCGAAACTTGGACACAAGGCCACACACGAACCCGTCATTACATTTTCTTTCCGAGAGCTCACATGTTGCCCCACTAAACCACCGAGGCCCTTGCTCTGAGTTTTTCTCGGCCGCTTTCTTACCATAGCGGTACCATCTATGATCATTCGTCAAAGGAAATGATCTGGAGAACAAAACTCGGCATTGAACCCAGTTAAGCTGAAGCTCTAGCTGAAATCATATTAACTTTCTATTTACTACTTATTATTTCTTTCACGGCAGGCGATTAAATCGTGGTTGCATCCCGTGTGATAACACGTGAGTCCCACTCTGAAATGGGTAATGACGGGTTGAACCTGGCTTGGGGTCCAAGGTTTGCAAATACCTCAGCATCGTCATGGTTTTATTTTCCTAGTCATAGCTGCTTTTTTATCATCATGACCACTGTCCCTTGTGATTAATGACGTGTTCTTGTAGGAGACCGATTCGGAGATGATCCGTGAAGCGTTTCGTGTATTCGACAAAGATGGTAATGGTGTGATTACAGCACAAGAGTTTCGATATTTTATGGTTTGTTTTGGTTAAGTCCAACGATATCTTGATCGGCTGATTTGTTTAAGGTGGCAGAATTCATCGATATAATTGCCAGACAGAAACAATGAGTGCAAATGAATGCCAATGACGACAGGCCTCTTTCATAAATACTGGCCCTTGACGGTTACTATGGGTAAAAACAGTCTAAAGACTCAATCTGATCTAAAAACAATTTTTCTTTCTTTGAAAAAAAAACAGCTTGGGAGACAATCAGAAACACTGCGATATCCTTTGTTCTCATCCTCACTCCAATTCAACATGTTGCTCAACGTCATGACAATGTTCACTTCGCTTAGACTCTAAAGGTCTGAGATTGTTAGCTGGGTTAAAAATGACAAGCTAACGAGAGTTGGAGTGATTAGAAGCCAACGTCAGTTTTATAATAAGAGGGAAGCGCAAACATTTTTCGTATCTCTGCCTCATTTCCATCAAAGTAGTCGACGTTTTCACACATTCTCATATTCCAGCTGTAGTTGTGACGTAGCTAGAAGTGACCTTCCCAGGCTCCGAGGAAGGCGAAATCCGCCGAAACGTCAGCTTGTACGTAAATAAAGAAATAAAATTACACCTCGTGTTTGCTAAACAGAAGTAAAAAGAATTATTCCATCAATGCCGAGGTTAATAGAAAGTCGGACGTGGGAGTAGCTAGAAGTGTTAGATCATCAATTTTTCATCCGTCTCTGAGTTTCCTTCTATAAATTTATACGGACTTTGTATAATAAGTTAACTATGCTTAATAGCTTTTATGATATGTAGTCACGGTGCTCTTATTATACATTTATATAGATATGTATATATGTGTATATATGTGTATATATGTGTATACATATGTATATTTGTATGTATGTATGTATGTGTGTATGTATATATACATATATATATATATATATGTATATATATTCCATAGCAAACAACTACTGTGAAGGGAAATCGCAAAGAACTTTAAAGAGAGAGTTCAAGAATACGTGAAATCGTTAAAGTGGAACCAGAGGGAAAGGAACCATTCGTACGTAAATATACATATATATATATATATATATTTGTGTACGAATGCCAGCGTCATAATATTTTCCTAAAATCACTTCTATTGGGCGTTAAAAATTTCCTTTGTAATTACCTAATATTGAGAAACGTCTCTTAGAAAACCTTCAATCACTGTGGTGTTTTCCCCTTTGCATGTCAGTTCACTCAGAAATGAAATTTTTCTATGCAAATGCTTCTTTCGAATTTTTCAATCAATCCAAGTGCTCAATTTATTCGACCATTGAAAAGTCTGAAAACTTTATTTGGCGACTTTTGAAAATTCATAACAATTGATTTGTCTAGAGGCACTTATTCCAATTTCAAATTAAGAAACCATAAAAATCTCTGGCAGAAGGAAAAAATCTGGAAAGCATGGAATTAACAGATTGCTGTAATTAAAGCGAATATTAAACTTACGTTACTTCAGATTCACATGGGAATGCAATTCTCTGAAGAAGAAGTGGATGAGATGATCCGTGAAGTAGACGTTGACGGTAAGACTATTCAGAACAATTTATTCGTAAGTACCTCAGTAGGTCTTCAACACACCATTCCTCTTTCTGAGGTTTCACATATTATCCACTGCACTAACGGAGTCCTTTGCTTTGTATTTTTCTTGACCACATTTTTACTCTACCCCCTTTCAGCAGTGCAACTTTTTTTTTCACGCGGTGGATAACAAGTGAGATCTCGTTGTAATCACAGGTTCGATGCCCAGCTGAAGCTGCGCTCATAGCTACAACGTTGCTGAGATATTTGCAAAACTCTGAACCGCAGGTGTCTATGGTGGGGAAGCTACGCTCATAGTTGCTCATACAACGGCATCGCTCTGCTTGTAGTTCACATAGTATCGCGCTATGAAAAAAAATTAGGCAGTGAAGGGCCCCTGCTTTGCCATCATAGCATTGCCATCAGCAGTTACCGATCAACGGGAATTATTTGGAGAGAATAACCACAATATTAACTTTTACCATTTTTTTTCAAAATTTAACTATCATGTAGGCTTTTGCTTCTTCCATGCTTTTTGCTACTTCTTTTTTTTTACCAGACCTACAACCTATCATCAGTTAACCGCCGCTGGCGATGAATACGTAGTGTTAGAAGGCTTTTAAGCTTGTTACATTTATCAAGGATGAAATAATTTCACTTCGAATGATTTCAGGTGATGGTGAAATTGACTATGAAGAGTTCGTTAAGATGATGTCTGAACGATAGACTTCAATGCCAATGGCAATTGCACTGAACGATCGCGGAGACGTTGTTCATCACATCTGTTACTAGCAATGAATTGATGCTAGTCAAGCCCTATTTGATATTCGTACCAGAAAACAGAAAGCAAGAAGTTGCTTTGTTAGTTTATTCTTCTTAAAAGGATTTTTAGAAGTGTTTCTAGAAGAAAAAAAAACCTTATTGAACATGTGTCCAACTTTATCCGTGCGTGTATCAAGGTGAACTCACTTTAAGGAATATTATTCGTTCATCTCTATCATCTCTGTCATTTCTCATTGATGATCAAGTTGATCAACTATTATGTGATGATTAGATGATCAACTTATTCATGGTATTCACTCCTTCATAACATTCCTCTTAGTTTTAGATGGTTAATCTCGTGTACGAGGAAGATTCCCCATCTCTCAATATTTCACTTTTGTCTCTCTCCCACTCCCTAGTCCATTGTCAGCATTTTTTAAAAATAAATTCGTTTAATTTTCAGCTGTGTGTATGTATAGTGTACTTTGTTGATCGTGTTAATCTGGATCTGGATTATAGTAAGCTGAATATTCTCCTAAAATTAAAACGCCTTGCTAGAATTCTTTACTTTGAATGACTGTTGTGTGCCGTTCATACATTGTAAACTCAGAGGTCGGAGATTAAGGCGCGAGTGGCGTAGTGATCGGAGGTGCCCTGCAACACACACGTGGAATCGATCCCTGCGCCCATTGTCCACCAAGCCTTCCATCCCTCCGGGGTCGGCAAATTGGTACCAGACTTGTCTGGGAGGATAGCAGCACTGGCTCGATACATCGGCAGGCCACCGCGAGTCATTGTAAAAGCCAGATATGCATTCAATCATCTCCAAACGATGCTTAATGAAGTCGAATGTATGGCGCATCCCTCAGGGATTGATCAACGTCGAGAGCTTTATCCTTTATTTATCCAGACGTAAGAGATGATGCTACTATGCATTACTACCGTAGATCCATAGCTCAGAAAAGGTTACTTTTTTCAATTCAGACATTTTTAAGGAATTTAAATCAGAGTTAGAAATGCAAAAAGTTCAGTCGTTTGCATTTCTAAACAAAAGCGGCTGTAAATATTTGTATTTTGCAGATAAATGACAAAGGAGGGCACAAAAAATGAAGTAGAAGAATTAAAAAGGCATTAACAAAACACCATATACATTATTCATTTAGGATTGGTGATGTTACTGTCGCAAAGGCGTGTCTGGTAGGAGAACAAATTGACAGAAAATAAATCGTACTATGTGAAGAGACCGTGGTACTCCTTATGAGTCGTATATGAATCATACTGTAGCAAATTTGTTCAGACGCGGTGATGATCGAATGAGACCATGTTCTCGATACTTGTTGAACTGACGTGCACTAGTATTACTATTTCAGCTATGGTAGCGATGCATGCATTCACACGATAACTTCTTTGATAAACAAAACTAAATTTGAAGAAGTGAAGAAGTGCAAAACAAAAGATGAAGGGAAGGTCCGCGTTTTCTTTTTGTCTTCTGTAAAATAATGTTCAAATATAAGGTGAGGTGGGGCTACACAATTGTCCTAGAGGGCAGACCACTAAATTCCACCTATCAAGCATATCCCACGAAATCATTTCACATTTTCTTTTTTCTTTCCCTTCACCCGTAGTAGAGTTGGTGCGATTTTGTCTGTAGTTTTATTAGGGAAAAAACAAGTGATGGAATAATGATAAGCATTTTATGAATTCGGAAACTGTATGTTGCATAATTTGAGCGAATTCTGGTGATAAACTGCTGGGGATGGAATTGTGGAAAAAGGAGAAATTGAAATTGGTTATGGTGTTTAGAGCTCTTGGACGTTAGCAGAACGAGGTGAAGGACTAAACACTGAGAGAAGCTATTTAAAGAAAGTCGGTTTTGTGAAAATCCATTGTTAATATGACGTTGAGCCTCAACTCTGTGACAGCACACATTATTATTGAGCCTTGAATGGTGTAATAAGCCCACTTTCACTTAAAGTAGGTGTGATTTTTTCTAGCAGATTTTTTAAAGTATTCACTTTATACAAGCCTGGTGCAAATTTATCAAATGCTAGTCGTACAGAAGTTGTTCGAAGTTCTCGAATTGTCAATGACCTCGGTGAGAGCTTTCGTTGAGTCACCTTTGTCAACACTCCCTCAGGTAGTTGGCAGCGTTTCATTTTCGTTAAATGTTCGTTAAAAAATGTTGTAGAGGGTCATTTATTGTGGCAAAAGGTGGAATGTTCTACATGAAATAAAATACTTTTTGACAAAGTTGTTTGTTTACCGTACCAACTTCTGTCGGATTGTTAATGATTATTCAAAAATAATTTTCACCAATAAGTGAACCAAATGAAATTTCTTAAGGGCCATATTCCAAGCCTGTATAAAGGATAAAGGATAAAGCGTTCGACGCCAATAAATCCCCTGAGGGCTGCTCCATGCACTCAACTTCATCAAGAATCGCTCGAGTTCACTGGAAACATATCTGGTCTGTACATCCTGCAGTAGCCTGCTGTTATATCAAATCAGTACTGCTACGCTTTCGGGGATGTCTGGTAGCAATTTACCAATTCCAGAAGCATGAAAGGCTTGGCGACGACACAACTAGGAGTCGAATCAGCCACCATGTGTGCTGTGAGAAACTACGCGCTGCATCACGATCGCCCCACCAAGCCTACATGCCACTGTAAATCCACTTGAATTTAAAGAGCTCAATTTACCAAGGTTGACTGAATCATGAGTCTCCATTGTCTTAATACAGTATGACTTCGAAAGAGCTCATCTAAACTGAACTGGCCATGCTCCTAATTGACTTCGCCTTTCCAGTGGTTTACCGCCCTATGACTGATAGATGTAGCTTTTAAAGACGAAGTGTTCAAAGACTTCACACAGAAAGTCGAAGGAAACCAATGCCGTGAACCTTTGCCGACCCAGTACCGACTTAGTGGCAAGGTGGTGAAGTTGTATCCGACTATTAGACACTGGTGACAAGTTGGAAAAGCGTTAACACGGCCACCTCGTTGTTTTAGAAAGAGAAAATCTTATCAGATTTGCAAAGTGCTAGATTATTGGTCTGATAGAAAATGTACTAAGATCTGCAGAATAGTTCGTAAAGGCGAGTCATTCAAAGGAAAAGTCAGTTATCGATCCAGTAAATGATTTATTTGTGACAATGAAACAACGTATCGAGTGGAAATCGTTACAGTTGCTTTCAATATGCATAGCAGTTCCGAATTCTTCGTCATTAGTTTCCTTTTACAGTAAATGTGACACAATCGTAATGGTGTCAATGATGGCCTTGTTTGAATGAGATATGTAACGGAAGACATTAGACTGAAAGAATAACACGAAATACAATCTTAACCGTACCCACTATCCACTCTTACTTACCGTACTTACTACCTACTCTTTTTAATGCTAGGGTATATTGCGAAATATAACTTCAATAATGCTGAGATAATTGCAGAAATCCGGACCACAGGTGTTTGCGGTGGGAACGAACGCGCAATTGTCCTTTCCGGGGAGTAACGCGTTTACCACCACACCATGCGGATTCCTCGTTTCGCCTGTCTCTCAGCTCTATCGAGCTTTGCCATCAGCAATCACTTGTCAGCAGGATTGATCTGGGGAGCCCAAATTGGCAATGAACCCAGTTAAGCTGAGGCTATATCTCAGAACCGTTGAACATGAAATATAAGGATAATAAACAGTGTCCTCAAACATTGCGAGCTGAGAGACAGAGAGAAACAATAACACGGCTGAGAGACAGACGAAATGTAGAACGCTCATGGTGTGGTGGTGAACGCGATAGCCTGCGGAAAGGGTAATAGCGTGTTTGGTCTCCACCGTAGACACCGGTAGTTCGGAGTTTTGCAAACATCTCAGCAACATTAAGATTGAATTTGACATAATACTCTATCATAAAAATTAGTGGGCAGTAAATAAAAACTGGCGACATTATGAGCATTTTTCCAATCACCTAGAAGACAAAAAACAAGCGAACTGTTTGCTCTCTTCACGTTTCTCTACGTTTAGAAAAAATGGAAGCAAATTCGTGGAAGTTCGTGAAGGTTGGACTAATCGCACTGATTTCGCTTACCTCAACGTAGAACGCGTGTCGACCATGTTGTGAGATCATACGATACATTGGTGGACGGTATAAACCCAGTTTGAACACTAAAATATCTTATAGTTATTCTCGCGACCGACTTTCTATTAATCTCACCATTAAGCAAACGCAGAGTGTTACTTTATTTATTATTATGATAAGGCCAAAATTTCGACGGATTCCGCCTTCTTCGGAGCCTCGAAAGTTGAGTGCAATCTATGTGGCCAAGCACCTCAATAACCAAACAGAAAAAATACCAAGTCAAGATTTCAATTGCACGGAAGCGAAATAGCTTCTTCGCACACTCAGCGCTTTGCTTGAGTCTACCAAAGTGTGTGGGGTCGTTAGCGAAACGGGTAGACCACTCCATGTCCGTATAAAAGAACATCTACACAGTAAACAAACCGAATGTTACACTAGACGCCTACAGGACACAGAGATATAACGGGAATGATTTTGATGATCTTGAAGTGGAAGTTATCACTCTCGTACAGAAATCGCAAACTTCAGGGTGCAAAACCTTCCAGGCGTTCAGGAGAAATTCCAAGAATCTAAGAATAAACCCTCCGGAAGAATGCATGCTAATCACACGTGGTCTCACGTAATAATTAGGACAGTTAGTTTAATGTGAGAGGGAACATTATGCTTCCATTTAAGCTTTTTGCGGTTCGCTTCGACATAGTCACTGGAAGACTTACAGAAAGCGGTGAATGTGCGAAGAAGCTATTTTGTGTTCAGTGTGACTGAAATCTTGATTTAGCACTTTTTCTCTTTACTTTTGGACTGGTTTGGCTGGGTACATTGTGATCAAATTTCCCAGGCTCTGGAGAAGGGGAAATCCGTCGAAACTCCAGATTTACCGTAATTAAAAATAAAGTAACAGCTTATGTTTGCTCAACAAGACTTCAGAAAAATCAGTTATCTATTTTTGAACCTGAAATGCTGATGTGTAACCCAAAAGGTCTGGTTTTGTGCAGAAAGTTTGAAAAGGGGCAAGAAATTTGTTTTTTGATGTTCTCTATAACAGTTTTTTTAAAAGTTAAACTGATAAATATGCAGTCACCACCACTTTTCATGAACTCCTTTTTTTGCTATTTGAAGGACTTTTGACGCAACAGACCCGGGATATAGCATTGCATTAGGTCTTTCACTGAAATTTTTATAGATGAAGCCATCCATAGCCTCGTATGGTGACCACTCGACGACTGCCTCACAGAGCGTTCCGAATCGATTGGAAAAGGAAAACAAAGAACTTTGCACTGCAGCTTTTTTTCCTACAGAATGACTATAGGATTTCTAGTTTGAAGCGGTTTACACAAGCGTATTTGCTCGTTATTTTTATAGCAGAATGAACTGCATAACTGACATTACACGATGAGATGTGTTCGGTTGGAAAACAAACGGAGAACGCGCTGTAATGCATCATAAACGATAAGAAGAGTGATGCTTTTGCTGTTGGTAAATCCCTAGGTGATGCGCCACGCATTTGATTTCACTAAGCATTGATTTATGGAGGTGTACGGATGTGTGATATCTTTGTTTTGTCCCCTAAGGCAAAATTGTTGCCACTATATGTATTAAGGCAAGAGAAACGAAAGGCTTGATGATCACGAAATGCGGTGTTGAACCAGTGATCGTATGTGTACTAAGGTGGGTCTTCATTCCATTATTTACTTTGTACTACCCATTTTCACATCTATTTCGTGGATCCCACCACTTTTTGCAATCGATTCCTTAGCCAGCATCCAGCATACACAACGGTTTTCCAATTTTCGTGTTGTTTGGGTTTGCTGCTCGAGAATTTCGTCTTCTGAATATCGTAGAATGCTAGTCGGCTTTATTCCTATTGCAATCTTATGGATAGCCTAGCTAAGGCGTTCACATTTGGATTGGGTGAGGGCATTGCAGAAGGGGTCGAGCCTACAGCAATTAATCAGCCTTACATCATGATGGACTGCATCATTAGCCACTACGATTGGTCATGTAAAATAAAAGAAAAATGCATATTGGGCCTCAAAAAGCGCTGTGACCGTGGTGCCACTTAACGCGTATAGAACCCTGGTTCAATCCAACACTAAGATACACAGCTCTCCCGTCCTTTTGGAGCCAGATAATTGGTACGACTCTTGTCTCGGAAGCGCCCATTGATCCACAAAATTTGGGAACGCGTTTGCACAAATGTCTAAGGATCACCTTTCGGACGAGAAAAGTGGACTCGTCAAGAAGGAGATTCACAAAAAAATCCTAAAATACAAAAGCAGGAGCCAAGCCGAAACATGAAATCTGAAGGCCCACGTGGGTGAACGATGCCAGAAAACGAATCCACTGAAAGAAAGCATGCATCCGCACAAAGTGCTGTGATGTCGAGTCGTATAAATTAAGGAAGATAAAACGAAAGTGAAAATTAAAACAACGTGTCAGATCGGACAAAATTACTAGGTGAACCATAATTGTTCTAAGCTACCTAAAATTGTTGAACGGTAGCTACGCCAGTTATTACTGTTATTACTCACTTGCAAAGTTAAGGGAACGTGAAAAGTAATTCACCTGTCACATGTGTCATCTGTTGCCCTATTTATTAACGAGTGATTCGAGCGGGCGCTCGTAAATCTTCCATTTTCCCTGTAACGTGAAAAAGCAGCCCAGTAGGCTCCGTTCACTTGAGAAACTCTTTGACCACTATACGTTTTTTCTCGGGTTTTCGTGAACAGCTGTGATCACAGGATTGGTGTTCTTCCTGCAGTACGTTTGACATCCCGAGGAATCCAGTCACTAACAGCTCTTGTCCATCGGTTGTCATTAATACGCATTACGTGTCCGGCCCACATTCGAGTGGTTGCCGTACAGAACGGCATCTTTGATTTTTAATCGTTGGCGCAGGTTGGAGCTTCGGATTCCCACGCATATTTGTATTTGAAGGAGGACGTGGCTATTGAAGAGATTTGAGTAGTAGTCGTGAACTATTTTCTCCATTGCCTTTTTGACGCCGTAAGTGTTCCATCTGGGGCTGGAAAAACAGTAATTTTTGTTTTGTAACTGGCGAAGCTTCGGTTTGCTTTGCGAATACTTCTCCCAGCCTGTGCAAGTTCGACCATAACTGTTGCTCTTCTTTCTTTAAGATCTTCTTTTATCACCTGTCTGCATAGTTTTGCAAGTTCAGGCGTGAATTGCCGCTTGCCTTGCGCGATTCCAGTCTTGCGTATCATCTCGAATGTTTCTGGAGATAGACGTCTTTTGGCGAGTTTCGAACTCTTAGCTTTCGTAACGCTAATGTGAAGATAATGATGAATGAGGCGATCGTATTTCTCGTCGATGTTATCGATAACGACATGCTCTCAACAGCTGATTAATGAACAGAGTAATACCATTTTACAGTAGTTTTAGAACTTGGTTTTTAAATTTAGCGGCTTATTTATCCTTAGGAATGATGCGATAGTCTGCTCCTTTGTGGAAACTTGTGCGAAACCTTCGATTTACTACTGATCCGGTCTACTTCGTTATGGCAGCCTTTATTGGGAGACTCCCGCGTTCATCGTAGGCAGTGGACTTCTGCATTTACAAATTACCACAAGAGGTCTTGGTCGTTATGACAAACTCAAACAACCGCCCACCGTGCTCGTTCTATCTAACCTTTATATGACGTTCTTCAGACCTTCCAGGCCCAATCTTAGCGTTGAAATCTTAAATGATGACCTTGAAGAATGTATGGTCTTCTCTGAAGATCTTCTCTAAGTCTATATAGAACGCTTCGTTGGGTGACGCTCGTCTTCTGGTGTTAGCTAGTCCGATGACGTCGTACCTTATCCTTCTTGCTTGCATAAGCAAGTCTTCTATCGAAGACTTGGATGCAAGTGTGCGTGCATTGTAGGTACAGATCGTCACCATAGTTCTTTGTAATGCAGACAACTTCCATTGGCTCTGAGATTTTAGCAGCCTCTTCGTACTCGTCCTACCTAACGCTGCGAAAATGGGTGCTCTTTTGGAGTCAGGGGAATGAGGCTGTTTCTTTTACTGTTTTTGCCTTTTTTGATACCCACGTTTAGTTTACTAGGCTCTAAACGTGGGGGCTGGGTATACTGACGGGTAGCTTGCCAGGCCCAGAGTGGACATGGAGCTTATTTGTTGGAGGCGGCCCCTAACCGTCTCCCATTTACTTCCCTGTCACTTGACTGCAGGGTTTTGGTCGAATTGTCTCGTAAAATACAATCCGCATAAAGCGAGAACGCATTCACACACGTATGCATGAATACGCGTAGCAAATACAGAAAGTATGCGCCATATTCGTCCTACCCAACGGTGTAAAAATGGAGGCTCTTTAGAGGTCAGGGAAATGAGACTCCTTTGTTTTACTGTTTACCTTTTCGTACCCACCTATAGATTGCTGAGTTGTGACTATGGGTGTTGGGTATACTCAGATGTATTTTGCCAGTCTCTTTCAGTGGAGATGGGAAGCTTGCTTATTCAAAGCGCTTTCTAACCGTCTCCCATTTACTTTCATGTTAATCGGCTGCAGGCTTTTGGCCAGCATGGCTCGCAGAATACAGATGGCAAGAACGAGAAAATAACCACGCATGCATGCATGAATACGCATCGTAAATACAGAAAATAATCTAATCAAATCGGCGCAGCGGTCACTTTGAATTCATCTCCTGGATCTAACTGGGCCTCAGGGAAGCAACGGCCGATTTTGGTCACCGATTAGCCCACTGTACGCCAGCTGAGAACACGCTATGTTGCCTCGTGACTAACTGGCGTGAGATCTTTCTATGAGGGAGATCCGTGAATGAAAATTAGTTAGTAAGAGCAATCTGAAAGCTGTGAAGAGTACATGATCTCGTACATTCATTCTTTTTTTGTCTGTTATAATCTTATTGAAAAATCTCTTTTTCTTCTCGTTTTTCTCTCCAGACTTCTTCCAATTCTTATTCGTTTATGTTCATTGTTTTCATTCAAATGTTAAGGACATCCGGATGAACGTCAGAAAATTTTCTGTATTCTCATACTTATACGGCTAAAATACTAACGCTTATTTTGAATAGTTCACATTAAGAGTATTTACCAGCTTCAGGACCTAATTCCCATTCGCTATGGCAAAGGTTGCCCAATAAAGTTATTTGTCCCTTTTCACAAATAGACCAGTAAAAATACCCATTTCTGCCTCCTTCCAGGTTTTTTTTTTCAAGGTTTGAATTCTTTGTTTAACTGTAAGGATCAGGTTAACACAGCTGATCAGGTTAAAACAGCTGAGCCAACTGGTGCTAGTAGTAGAATCGATAATGGCATTCAGTGTTTTCTGAATAGGAGATTAACAGCCAAATATGTGCCGTATCTGACCTTCTAGATGCATTTTTCGTATAATCTCCACTTCGTCAACATGAACGATTGAATAGAATGACATTCCTTTCAGATCTAATGAGCTACAATAGTCCGGTTCACAGAGCATCTCAGCAGCGCTGAAACAAAGCCGATGCGGTTTACAACAGGATACGAGAGGAAAGAAGAAAAATTGAAAATTGCGTAATAAAACGTTTGTAGTTGGGTCGCATTTCTTTAATCAGAATGCGTCTTAGGTTTATTTCGGCCGATTTTGGTCACCGATTAGCCCACTGTACGCCAGCTGAGAACACGCTATGTTGCCTCGTGACTAACTGGCGTGAGATCTTTCTATGAGGGAGATCCGTGAATGAAAATTAGTTAGTAAGAGCAATCTGAAAGCTGTGAAGAGTACATGATCTCGTACATTCATTCTTTTTTTGTCTGTTATAATCTTATTGAAAAATCTCTTTTTCTTCTCGTTTTTCTCTCCAGACTTCTTCCAATTCTTATTCGTTTATGTTCATTGTTTTCATTCAAATGTTAAGGACATCCGGATGAACGTCAGAAAATTTTCTGTATTCTCATACTTATACGGCTAAAATACTAACGCTTATTTTGAATAGTTCACATTAAGAGTATTTACCAGCTTCAGGACCTAATTCCCATTCGCTATGGCAAAGGTTGCCCAATAAAGTTATTTGTCCCTTTTCACAAATAGACCAGTAAAAATACCCATTTCTGCCTCCTTCCAGGTTTTTTTTTTCAAGGTTTGAATTCTTTGTTTAACTGTAAGGATCAGGTTAACACAGCTGATCAGGTTAAAACAGCTGAGCCAACTGGTGCTAGTAGTAGAATCGATAATGGCATTCAGTGTTTTCTGAATAGGAGATTAACAGCCAAATATGTGCCGTATCTGACCTTCTAGATGCATTTTTCGTATAATCTCCACTTCGTCAACATGAACGATTGAATAGAATGACATTCCTTTCAGATCTAATGAGCTACAATAGTCCGGTTCACAGAGCATCTCAGCAGCGCTGAAACAAAGCCGATGCGGTTTACAACAGGATACGAGAGGAAAGAAGAAAAATTGAAAATTGCGTAATAAAACGTTTGTAGTTGGGTCGCATTTCTTTAATCAGAATGCGTCTTAGGTTTATTTTAAAACATTTTCGACTATTGTACGATTTATTTGTATCCACTACCATTGCAACCACGAATAAATTGGTAAAACATGACCCGCATGGTGTGGGGATGAACGCGTTTGTCACCGGAAAGGATAATGGCTCGATCATTCCCTACGCAGACGCCTGCGGTCCGGAGTTTTGCAAGTGTTTCAACATCATTGCGGTTGTAATTTTTGGTTTACCACTTTCTCTGCATGGTTATGGAGATGTTTGGCTAAGCAGATTGCAGTCAACCTTTCTAGGCTCTGAGGAAGGCGAAATCCGCTGTAACGTCATCTTCATCGTAGTAAAGAATAAAATAACACCTTGTGTTTGTCTAACAAGAATGTCAAAAATGATCTGATCAATCCCGAGGTTAATGGAGAGTCGGTCGTAGGAATAAACTGTATGTTTGATAAAATAAACTTTCTGAATACTTTGATAATCTACTCTCGACTTTTATTTATCGACACAGTCCTCTGTTAGATAGAACTCACTCATCATTTTATAATTCTTGAAGTCATGAAGAGGGAAAGAGGATGAGGAAAAGAGGAACGTGAAAACAATATCTTTTTGACATCCCATACACTTTCCTCCCGTCGTCGTTGCATTCTTGCAGCGGCCTGGCTATGATGCTCAAGCATAAAAAAAAACGTGAAGAAAAGGGGAGAACAATGAAGTGCAGAGTAAGCTACAGTAAAGATCTTTTCGGTTCTTAGTCTTCACCATTTTTCTATTCTCTTTATTGTTTGAAGTGGAACTAGTTGGTCGAACTGTGTTCGGCCGTTGTCTTCTTGTAGAAGTGCTAGTTCTCCATTGGTCGATGTCGATTGTAAATGTTTGATTTTATTCGTTGTAAGAAATAAGAAACTTCGTTTGGAAATAATGTTACAGTATAGAGAACTTCATGGCATCGTTAGGAAGGCTTCATGTTGATGAACAGTCAAAAAGTTAACGATCCATGAATGGAGAAGCTTTTCCTATTATAGACGAAAGCTCCTCAACACAATGTAGCTTAAGATCTACTAGCTTCAGTCTACATTTATGTAAGGCGTAATGAGTTCCTACATTACCTATTATGTGGATTTAGAGTGTGATGCTGTTGTTGACCACGAAAGAAAATAATATGAAGAACTACTTGTAAATCCGAGCAAATCCATAATATCCTTGAATCTTTAAAAACGGCTTCCATCAAACCTCTTTAACAGTAATCGAGAACATTTTAAATGATTGAGCGGACACCAGAGTGTATAAACTCTCATTTGCCTAGCCTTTCGGCGCCTTCACGTTCCTTAGAGTCACGTTGATCCCACCCAATAGTCCTAGGCTGGTCGTTGTCGCGACGTAGGTGTTCGTAGTCGCATCAAGTCAGGGGAACTTCACTCGGAAATATGAAAGATGGTTTTTATATTTCCAAGCTACGTGATAGCAAATAAACACTAATAGGAATGCTGCAGGAGTCATTGCTGAAGAGAACAGTGAACATTCGTGTTGATGCCCGGCTTTCCGGCTGCACTATTCTTCCTGTTCTAGCGTATTGCAAGCTTAAACTGCACCTAAGCAGGATGAAAAATTATTTAACGCTATATAAGGCATGGTTAGTAGGATAATATTGGAAGTATCCTGCATCACACAAGGAGGGGGTTTCGAAGCCTCTATCTGTTTCAATGAGCAGAGATTAGGAATGTCGTTAGGTACTCCACAGTAAACCATGTAGGTCGGAGACGTAATGCGTATGTACGACAACGAATGGACGGCAGCTGTTAGTGACTGGATGGCTCAAGATGTCAAAAGCAGAGCAGGAACACTAAAATGATTCACAAGAACTCTAGAAGAAAGATGTGATGCTTAGCTGCTTTCCAGAAAGAGTAGGGACTGCGCTGCTCTTGCCCACAATATGCAAAATTAACGTGGCTCTGAAGAAGGCGACGGCACCCACCGAGGCGTCAGCCGAATAAAAGTTTTTATGCAAAAAGCCGGTTTTTGACATAGGCGCTGTCGTGCTAGCTGCCAGAAAATGAAGTACAGACTGCTAAAGGAAGCATTTCCTGCCGAAAGTAGATCATACTGAAGGCGATAGTCAATCAACACCCTTCTCCTATACGAATGGGCACCGACTAGTGAAGTTAACCATTCGACCGCTGGTCCCTGCACTGGATTTGACTCGATGCGATAACGAGCACCCACACTGCGCCGGGGACCAGCTGTGGATCACTGATTTGGATCAACGCTGCTCTGAGGATAGCGAAGGTGCCGAAACGCCAGTCGGATAAAGTTTTTACACCAGCCTCTTATCAGCTCAGTGATATAGAAAAACATTAGACTCATAATAGTTGTCTGGTAAAGAACCGAGAAATTTCAAACTATCTGGAACGTAGCACAGCTATTTTTGAGAAGAAAAAAGTGGCTGATACGCCTCGGATTTCCTCACCTTGAATCGACATGAATGATGGAAAGATCTACGGCTGTGGTGATGACGATGGAGCTAGCACGAACCGAAATCGACGAAAGGATTGGCGACGGAAGCGATGAACACACAACCAGTCGACAACCGTTACAGAACGTCATGTCCATACGAAGCACCTGCAGTTTTCAAAAAAGGTTTGCTTCCTTGTGAAAATGCTTCCGGAATCAACACATCCGGAGAGAGACTTATGCTCGCTTGGCTAAAGTGCGCTGATGACGAGTGAATAATTCTGCTTCTTCACGTGGAAAGACTGAAATATTATTACCCTTTTCGTTTCCAACTTGTCCAGCTGGACTTTTTTGCCACCAATTTCTCACACTGAAGTAGTTTTCCTGGAAGCTGTGGTGTTGACTTTCCTAGTAGACACATTTGTGTCTAACAGTGTGTTCTAGAAAGATGTATTGTTTTGTCATATATTTTTAGTACGGGTCGCGTGTACGTAGTGGCTGGATTATCTTGTTTATTGACGAATCACAAGCTATCGCCGAGAAGCGATTGATTCCTGTAAACTTGGTCTGTCATCATAGTCATTAGCTGTCATATAACTAGTGGAGCCTGCACCTGCGCCACAATGGTTAGAGGTGCCCTGCAATACACAAACAGCCTCTGGTTCGTTCTTGCGCATTAACTTGACAGATCGGTAGGTCACTTCAACTCAGCGTTTAGGTCACATGTGTAATCATTTACCTTCATGGTGTCTCGAATCGAATCGAGTTCATGAGGCATCATTAAGCGATTGATGAACACCCAACGTTTTGCCGTCTGTCACATCGTTCACGTCCCAATAAAGTAACACTAGGAGCTCAGGTAAGAAATATGATTAATGCACTTACCTTAAAACCTGGTGAAGCCCTTAGGGAATCCTTCTTGTTTGCTCTCTTTGTTAATGACGATTTCACACGAACGCTGCACATTTGCGACCACTCGCAAGATGAACAGAAAACCTTTAAAAATCAAAGAAAAACTAATAAAAAATAAGATAATAAGATAATAGTGACGAAAGATCGATGCATTTTTTAATTGCTAAATTTTGAGAATGGGTAGCGTAGTGGGTAATGGTGCTGTTCATCACTAGCACAGGGTTGGTTCGACTTCGATCAGTGCCCACCAAGCCCTCATCTCTCTGGAGTCGAGAAACTGGCACTGGAGAAGTCTAGCAAGATTATAATCTTTGTAACTCAAATGGGAATGCCATAACCCGGCTATAACATAACTTCAGAGAGAATCGAGTCGATGAGCATTCAACGATATAAGTAAGGTGCCAATCCTCAAACAACAAACAAACGCCCACGCGAAAAGCTGGAAATCCTTAGTGGGTGATGAAGTCAAGGAAACGAATAGAAAGCAAGAACTGCGCGATTCAGCACAGCGGGTGTGAAGACGAGTTATGTAAAATCAAAAAAAAATCCAAATTTCCACAACTTCACGAACTGCTTGCAGAAAATTTCAGGATAAGCCTAAAGCTGGGTTATCGAACTTTTCGTGAGCCTCATCTTACCAGTAGAAGAATGGGGCTTTTACCGTAACAATGACTGCAAGAAAGGTCATCGTTGCGCATTTTTCAACCTCAATTACCGAGCGTTTTCTTTTGTTTTCCTCCACACAGCATCCAGCGAACCAAATTTTAGTTTAACACTTCGCGTTTTCACGGTTGAATATCAGGAAGCGGATGTCAAAGTGTCATACTCCTCATTTACTTTTCATCTCAATGGCGTGCTTTTCGTAGACTTGGCGCGACAATGCAAAATATGAGGATCATTCTACAATCAAAGTTTTCAACTATTTGTAGCGGATATTGACAATGCTCATCTCAAGGAGCCTATTCAAAGATCGCCAACTATTCTTAAAAAGGCGCACTTTCTTGGATCGAAAGGATCGTCGAAAGTTTGCGGTGATCACTTGAGAACTCGCGGACACCTCTTTTCGAGAAGTTAAGAGAGAAAAAATTCCCGTCAACTAGAACTGCTGCTTCGTACAGAGTTTCGTGTGGTTAACCTGGTCAAATGGTAGTACAAACACTGAAGAACCATCCAATTTTCGATGGTCACGACATTACGACATTAATAACTCTGGATTACAATAATGCACCGTATAAATTGGGGGCTCTTTTGGGGTCAGGGGAATGAGTACCGTTTTTTTTACTGTTTACCATTTTTGATACCCACGTATAGCTTGCTGGGCTCTAAAAGTGGGGGTTGGGTATACTCATGGGTAGCTTGTCAGACTCTCCCAGAGTGGACATGGAGCTTATTTGCTGGAGGAAACTCCTAATCCCCTATCCGCCACCTGGGGATGCGCCACGTAGCCTCGCGACTAACCGGCTCGAGATCCCTTATATGAAGGAGAACCGTGGAAGAACTACGGTGACGATCTGTACCTACAATGCACGTACACTTGCATCCGAATCCTCGATAGAAGACTTGCTCATGTAAGCAAGAATGATAAGGTACGACGTCATCGATCTGGCCGAGACGAGACGACGCCACCCATTCAACGCCGCCTATGACACTGGAGAAGAGCTGTTCCTCGGAACATGCGGCAGGAGAGGAGTAGGCGGTGTCGGCGTTCTCGTCGACACGAGTTTGTCCATGAACATCGACTCATTCGAACAGCCTACAACCCGAATCGGACGTTTACGATTAAAAAGATGTGGATCAACACCGGCTGGGACAATCTTCGTTGTTTACGCGCCAACATCAAACTATGACGAAGAAGAAGTCGAAACGTTCTACATGGACTTGGAGTGGTTCTACAGAGAAGACCATACATTCTTCAAGATCATCACTGAAGATTTCAATGCCAAGATCGGACCAAGAAGATCGTCTGAGGAACGTCACATTGGGACCCACGGATTAGAATGGAACGAACAGGGTGAGCGGCTCTCTGAGTTTATCATGGCGACCAAGACCATCCATGGCAACTCGCAATTCCAGAAGCCCCACCCTCAACGCTGGGCATGCGAATCTCCCAATGGAGAGTACCATAACGAAATAGACAACATCGTAATAAATAGTAAGTTTTGCCTAACCGATGTCTCTGTTGCCCCAAAATTTCACACGGGATCAGACCACCGTCTCCTTCGTGCAAGATTTCATTTTTTGCGGAAAGGAGAAAAAGCCGCTAAATTCAAAAACCGAAGTCCCAGAACCGCCACAAACTGGGACTTATTCAACTCATTGTTCGGCTGTTGGGAAGATGCCGTTGTCGACAACATCGACGAGGAATACGATCGGCTCATTGAACACCTTCACGTTAGCGCCAGGAAAACTGAGAGCTCGAAGGTCACCAAGAGACGTCTGTCTCCAGAAACTCTCGAGTTGATATGCCAGCACGGAATCGCACGAGGTGCAGGCAACTGCGGTTAACGTCCACACTTGCAAAATAATGCAGGCAGGCAATAAAAGAAGATCTTAAAGAGAGAAGAGCAGCAGTAACGGTCGAAGCTGCAGAGGCTAGGAAAAGTATTCGCAAAGCACGCCGAGGCTTCACAAATTACAAGACCAAGATGATTACACTCCGACGCCCAGACGGAGCAATAACAGCGTCCAGAAAGGCAATGGAGAAAATCATCCACGAATACTACTCAGCTCTTCGTTAGACATGTCCACCTTTCGTCATATGAAATAAAGGAGGATAGATATGTTGTACTACCGGTTTTCCTTTCCAAATCCGACATGCTATTTCGTCGGTGAAAAATCGAACAGCACCAGGTCCGGACAAGATAAGATCAGAACATCTGAAGAATCTTCCGCCACTCCTCGTAAACACACTGGCTCGACTGTTCACACGTTACCTGTCTGAATTCAAGGTCCCTTCTCAGTGGAAGACCAACAAGATCGTGCTGTTGTTCAAGAAGGGTGACCTACACGATATAGGCAACTGTTGCCCAATCTGCTTGCTGTCTGTCGTTTACAAACTTTTCACTCGAGCCATCTAAAACAGGACTGATAGAACACTGGACGAAAGACAGCCATGCGAGCAAGCAGGATTTCGAAAAGATTTAGTACGATGGACCACATTCACACGTTAACAAGGCTTATTGAAGTATCGCGAGATTACAAAAGACCGCTCTGTCTTACTTTCATCGACTTGGAGAAGGCCTTTGATTGAATTGAGATAGAAGCAGTCATGGAAACCTTTGGTAGTTAAGGAGTCCTTACTCAGTGACTGGATTTCTCAGGTTGTCAAATGTTCTGCAGGAATACCACCGACCCGATGGCCAGAGTTCTTCACGAAAAGTCTAGAAGAAAGATATGATGCTCGACGAGTCCCTAAAGCGAGGAGAACCCACTGGGCTACTCTTGCACGCTACAGGGAAAAATGGAGAATTTACTGGCGCCCGCTCGACTCACTCGACGATCATCGGTACTGCAGGTGATAGAAGTGATGCAGGTGATGGCTTTGACATATTGAAAGAAAAATTTTAGGATATTACAGCCCTGACTGAGACTGACTTGAGAAATGAAGAGCAACCACAATGAGTGAAGAGATCTTGTTTGAGCCCTTGACCACCAGTTCATCAACATCGGGTCAAGCCACGATATGCCGATCATCTAAAAGCATTCCATCTACATAAACGACTAGAGTGTACTCCTAGTGTACTCCTACGGCCATTTGATGGAGATGTGAAGAAGGCAGTGGACAACATACGAGCTTGCCAGTGATTTTCACAATTAGAGGAGGCCAATGTCCTCAACACACTCTTCCAGAAACATTTGCGTTACCGTATGAGTGTTTACTGTGGTAAAGGATTTTTCATTCGTTCACTTTTTTCATTAAGAAAATGATAGACTCACCGTATAGAACTGCTGCCAGTCTTCTGGATGAATGTATTCTGTTATTGAATTCCCCGTCATCTCCACCTACAGTACTCATGAGCTTGCTATCATTTCATAACGATGAAACCGATAACAACAACTTCTGTTAAGCGGTATTTTCAACTGCTTTTTTTCCTACTGCATTAAAGACTTTGTCTTCTAACTGAAGAAGTTGTTAGCATTCACGGCGGATGAAGTGCACAGTAAATTCTATTCTCCTCGCTTGTCTTCGCATTGTCCTGTTCCTTCGTATTTTTCCTCTTTTTCTTCAACTTTCTTCGTTTCTTGTTTTTAATATTAACTTCTTCAAACCCCTTTCCTGATGATTTCTATTTCCCTCAGGAACACGAAGAGCTTACTTTTTTCTATGAAATCCATCATTTGTACCATTTTTTCGTGAAGGCTTTGAAGGTTAATTCAACGGTTGTATAGGAATAAAAGCGTAGTAGAGCCAGGCGCAAATCCTAACGATCTGATATGAGTGCTGATACATCCAGGGGTGACCACGCACTGCTTCATCGCATCAACCAATAACATTCAATCAAATAGCTTCTTTACGTTAATACGAAAATTTTTTAGAAGGAGATTTACTCTTACTGTCCACTGATCATATAAGAATCTCATGCGCGTGCTGAGTACGGCAAAGGAGGATCCGAAACGAATATGTTCTGTGTCTTTTTAGCTGTTTGCTTGCCACTTAAAAATTGTTTAGGCATATGAACCTTCAGTACTTTTTAGTTACCCAGTCATATTAGCAGCAAAACAGTTGAGTAACAGCAACAATATGTCACCTGTGATAATCCGAGATAAATACTGATGGTCTCACTGACATACAGCACATCAGCCTGTGAATCCAACACCATCAGAAAGCAATCCATGAGCTGAACGGTCCATTGTTGAGGTGAAACACTTCTACGATCATTGCATGCCTACCTCAAGAAGACTATTTGTCCAAAAGCGATCATAATCTGAAACTTCAATATCAAGAGTTTATTATAGACAATAAAATTATTGAAACAGTCTAGTAACTAAGATAATGCTGAGATATTTACAAAACTCTGGACCGCAAGTGCCTGCGGTGGGGAACCAACGCGTTATTGTCCTTTCCGGGAGTAACGCGTTCACCACCACACCATACTGGTCCTTCGTTTCGACTGTCTGTCAGCTAGTTCTATCGATCTTTTGCCATCAGCAATCACTCGTCAGCGGGATTGATCTAGGGAGCCCAAATCGGCAACGAACCTAGTCAAGCTGAAGCTGAAGTTGAAATCACTATCTTAACCTTTTTATTTACTGCCTATTATAATTTTTAACGGTAGGGTATGCAATGGAGAACGAACGCGCTATTGTCCTTTTTGGGAAGTAACGCTTTCAATAAAGGAATAAATAGAGATAAAAACAAAAATTATAGTAGATGGTTAATAAAAAGGTTAAGGGTCCAGTAACTTTTACAAGTATAAAACAATTCGAGCTCCTGACCCGTTTCAGTGTTTTTTCATTTACGAACACGATAGCTATAGAAATAATCCTGGTTTCGTAGTATGTTACTCCTAGTATGTTCCATTTCTGTTCCAGATCTCTTATCTTTCTTTACAATTAATATCTTTTGTTCTTTTTTCACGATTCCGTAGTTGTTTAATTGAAAATGAAAACGTCCTCAAACATGGTTCGATAGGCACTAGATCAATTACTGAGCGCAAAAACCACCGTAATCGAGGATTTGGTTTACCTTAGAATTTATTAGGATACAATAGCTGACGTTTCAGCGGTTTCGCCTTCTTCAGAGGGATCTTAGGAAAACCCAAATGTTCCTAGACCGTCTGCGTAACGTACGTCCTAAAAGAACGTATGCTATGGAATCGTTCGACGTTACCGCCCCTTACACTAACGTGTTGAACGACTCCGCAATGCACGTCATCTGCGAGCTTCTGAAACAGCACGAAGGAGCAATTAACATGTATGGGTTTTCGATTCAGCAGCTAATGGTCTTCGTAACGGTCTGTTGAAACTGCTCGATCTTCAGATGGTCCAGGAAATATTACACCCAAATTAGAGGGTTGGCAATGGAAAAGCGACTAACACCAACCCTTACCGTTGCCTTTATGTCTAAAGTGAAAGCACCAGTAATCGAAATCGCGCCATTACTCCACTGTAGGTATACAGATGATTGTTTTGTCATCTGCTCCGCACAAGAGGAGATGGACAAATGTTTCGAGTTATTGAACGAACAGTCAGAGTACATAAAATTCACCTGTGAGAAACCGAATGAAAACTGGCTTCCATTTGTAAACGTTCAAGTCAACTTACCCGAAAACGGTTACATCATAAAATGGTACCGAAAGCCAAGCAGTAAGAATATACTGGTTCATCACCTCTCCTCTCATTCCTCACACACTAAAAGAGCGCTTATAAGAAATATGTTTCGAGCCGCCGCCAACGTGTGCACAGGTAGAGAGCAAAGGGAAGGATCCTCGAAATTGGCACCCCAAATAGCCATTTCAAAAGGTTACGAAACTGTAGCTGCTTGGCATAGGCATAGAGAAAAACCTATGCCCCAAAACGACAATTCTAGAGAAAACAAGGCTCTGTTCCTCTTGCCCTTTATTTCAAGCGAAATAAGTGCAGCCATAAAACGTTGCTTAACAAGGGCCGTTCTAGAGAATTTCGTAAGAGTGATAGTAATACAATCGGACACTCTAAGACGCCAGCTAGTTCGCGCAATTGCTTATATGATCGTCTATGTGTAACGAAAAACTGCATAATTTGCTCTAACGGTAGAGACGGTGATTGCATGAGTTCGGGTACAGTCTACCTGGTCTCTTCTAAAGCGTGCGGGGACGAATACGTTGGCGAAACGGGTAGACCGCTCTGCGTCCGCATAAAAGAACACCTAGTCGGTAAATCTAAATTAAAACCAAACACTCCACTAAGCACGCATAGGATGCAGGAACATAACGGAGAAGTTTTCGAAGTAGGAGTCACTATCCTCATGCATGAATTCGAAAACATCAGCGTGATCTTGAACAGTTTTGGATCAATTCCAAAATTTCAAAAATGAACCGCAAGGAAGAGTGTCTTGTCATCACGCGTGACCTGGCACCATACCTCAGGCTAACCCAATGACCTGACACAGGCACAGTCCTCGCCCATGTATTACTCTGTGCGGCTGCTATTCACCAACTAACTTTACAAGAAGTAGACGATAGGTGTTTAAATGAAGCTGTTTCTTATGCGAATGCAATTTTATTTGTTAAGTTTTATCTGCTAGGGTTATGAAAGTGTTTGGCTGGGTCGATCGCATTCCAATTTGACTTTTTCAGGTTCTGAAGAAGGCGAAACCGCCGAAACGTCAGCTATTGTATTCCAATAAATTCTATAATAACAACCACGTGTCTGCTTATTGAAGTAAAACATCGAATTATCAATCAATGCCGAGGTTAACAGTAAGTCGGTCTTGGGGATTTGGTTTACGTTCGTCCAAGATTATTCGTTTCGAAAGTGTTCAATTTATCTCTTTATAAAATTGTAACGGAATTAAGTGGTAGATTTTTAGGACAATTCCGACTTTTTATTTGCTGCCTACTACAATTTTTCACGGTGTAAAGTGAGATACGACCGCAATGGTACTAAGATATTTGCAAAACTCCGGTCCACAAGTGTCTGTGGTGGAGAACAAATGCGCTATTATCGTTTCCAGTGGCTAACTCATTCACCACTGCACCATGGACGTCCTTCGCTTGGCCTTTCTCTCAACTAGTTTTCTACCTACCTGTGCCATTAGCAATCCCGTCAATGACAGGGTTCTAAATCGTGATATGGTTTAGGAAAGGCGATAGGAATAGTTCGTCTTCGAACAGTCCTTGATGTAACTATTTGTTGTAGCGACTAGTATTTTCATATTCAGAAAACTTAGTCCATCATTTTATTGCTAACTTTAGAGGTATTTAATGGTCTGAAACAGATCTCATCCTATCCTTTGAGAGCCTGACGATCACGCTTTAGAGAGACATTTATCAATGCATATTTCAATAAGTAAACAAAGGACAGGTAAACTAACCTATATTTGTGAGCAGGAAATAGGGCTCAACTTACCCAAATGGACGACGACTTCTGGGGTATCGTTATACCGTAGAGGATAAGGCTTATGTAGATCAGTAAACAAATAGATTAGGCATGAAAAGTGCTCACCAATTGCGCCGCATACCGTACTTCGAATCGATCTGTGTAGTTTGATGTAAGACAGAGCGAGACGTACCATTGTCGTCTGTAATTCTTTAGATTTACAGCAGCGATTTCTGTTCTGCTAATCTCTTCAAAGTGGGGTTCAACAAGACAAAACAATAAAAAGAAATTCGCTCCATTCCGTTTCTAATGGCTAGAAAGGTCGAAACTAGGCTAGGTTATCTCGTCGGCGACATATCGTATGATATCAATATATATTCTTCCTAGAAGTTTACGGTAATCGTTTCTAAGGCTAGTAATGCAAAATGTTACCCAACCGATCCCAGCAAAGCTTAGAAGTGAAGCTAGAGTGCCTTCTTTGAAAAGCGGAATCTAGCAATACCTTTTGGTATCCTCTGTTAGCTTAACCTCAGAACTTCATGGAAGATTCTTCTGCGTAGCACATCTATGTTAAGACGACTCGGCAGATGTTTAGGCCAGTGCAAGCTGTGTACTTTTTTGACACACTATTTTTTTGTGTGCAACTGCAGAGAATATAAGCTTGGAACCGAAAATTCCATCACTTCTTTAGAAAACCAACGGTCTAGTTGTTTGACAAGATAATAACTGCAGAGCGATTAAAATGCTGAACATCAACGAAGGGAATGAACGGTCTGACAAGGAAGATTTACTTTGTCGATATGTTGTCCAGTGATTGCTCTGGCCAGTGGCAATTCTTTGGCCAAGTTTGAGAACTCGCCATTTTCCAATAGCCTTCGATGCTGAGCTAAAGTTCCACTAGAGCCACAAAGCACTGAAAGAGAAGCAGAAATTGCTTTCATAACTAATAACACAGAATCCGGACAGTTGATTGTCGTAGAAAAAAGATAATTTAAAAAAAACTTTAAATTTTTAAATAAATTTTATTTTAAAAATTTAAGAACTTACTTGCGTTCAGGGTTTTGATGGTGAGTGTGTTCAACGTATTGTGTGCAAGAGAACAAGCTACCATAGTCATCGTCAATTAAATTACACCAATGTGAAGGAAATTTGAGAGTATAATTGAGCACAAGACGTGCATTGAATTCAAACCAGGACTAGTGACCTAATTATATTGGTTCTATCAAAAATGCTTAAGTGAAGAGAGGATCACACTGCGTGGGAAGTACTTCATAGGATCGTGGTAACATACTAACTAAATCGACACAGAAGACTCATGATATTCATTAACTCTGAGCGCACAGTCTGTGTGTCTAGCCGGTCTCGTTTTAAAGACAAAGCTTCTCATCTCCAGCGAATCGGGTGGAGCTGAAGCGAGATGGTGAAGATGAAAAAATGACCACCTATAGATTTAGGTGTCACGTTAAGTGAATGCATATGCCAACATCGACCATTTCACGTATCATTCTGTTACCTTTTTTCATATACATAATGATCCAGTAGGCTCTTGCGATCTCAAGTTATTTAAATATTAAAACTACCAGCCTCTATACAAATGTCATTTGAAGTCCGCATTTCCCTGTTTAATTTGTTTTACCTTTTGTGCTTTTTCTGTGCAGTCGATGGAATTCTGATTCTTGAATTCCGAGTACCCAGGATCGACTTTCTATTAACCTCGGCATTGAATTATAAATTATGAAGAGGGCGATTCTGCCGAAACTTCAGCTACGAATGTGTTGTATCTGATTCTTGCGTTGGCTCGGCTGCGCCTTAAGGATGAGAAAGTTGTTGTCAGTCATGGAGACAGCCCAGCCTTGAATAGATGCACCATCTCATCAAAAACAGAGCATGGTGATGAATCTATTATGTAAAAACCTTTGGTGAACGGTGAGAGTAACACTAAGGCGACTCCAGTTGAATTCAGATGTCTTCTACGATGGGGAAGTAATAAAGTTAGTAAGTAAAGTTAGAGTTTTTTTTTATCAGCATCGTACTAGATCATCAGTGGAAAAGGATAGACATTGACTGTTCATGCCATGGTAAAGCAAAAATCGGTTTGAAAGAATGCAGGAACGAAAACTACATGAATCCACACATTTTTGCCAGCAAGACACCAAGTTCATTTACACCAGTTCATAAAATCCTGGACTTCCGGAGGCAATAAAGCTGCTGAAGGATGCTTCGACATCGGCTTGATTGCTGAAGTATTTCTCCAGAATTTGTTGATATGTTTAAAGATTTAACAATCAGTAGGCTAAAGACCTGGCACGCATGAGGGATAAGACAGAGTTTCAAAACACAACTTGCCCAACTTTCGTCGGTTGTATTACGCGACGTTGCTCGTTATCTACAGAAGAGTTGATCTTTTTCTGTTGACCAATGCAGGGTGCTAAAAATGATTTTGTGCCGTAGTCGTTTCACCACAACTGAGGAGGTCGTGATAGATCAAACCAGCATCAAGCCACCAAATGGTTGGTGCGACCTCATTTTGGTGCAAGCTACACCTAGGGAATTTACTCATGGCGGCCCAACCACTTAGCAGTTCGTCGCCGGCTGCTGGCAGAGGATCCCCGCGGGTCACAAAGCACGTGAGAATTAGGTGGCCTTTAATGGGCATAAGAATCACCACTGATGCCTCAAAACGACGAGTCTTTTGATTGTCGTTCAAATCATTCATTCACCTACTAAATATATCTATTCTGTTCATTCTACAACTGTTCTACTATTATTCTATTCTAATCTGTTCTTCAAATAATCTATTTAATTTTCGGCCATCCTCAGCTTCTCCTTTATTTTTAGATAATTCGAAACACTGTAGACGATCAAACTCTGCTCTTCTACAGGTTCATAAACAGATGCGCTTTTTTCCACCAATGCCGAGTATTCAACGTCGTTAATAGCAGAAGGACGACCAGAACCTCACTCACCTCCAAGATCCAAGATTGCCCACAACAAAATTTTTCAACCAAAGCTACAACGGGTCATTCGTTGACACTTCAGAATCCCCATACTCCATTAATGGTTTGGGTTATTGGCGTTGTTGACGTTCGAGTTTGAATTCTTAGACGTGGATTTGTCCAAATTGCTACACCGTGATAAAAAAAACTGTTGCATAAAGCATAAACAAGAATAATAGTACCACAAATCGGACATTGATTTCAGAGTAACTTAATAAAACGGGTAAATACGCCAAGTTATTGACCATTTCAAATCCGTAACTAATTTTGAGAGCCCTCCTAACGGTTTACCGCCTCACCGTGGCTGGGACGTGCTTCTAAGTGTCGGGTTGCGATGTATAGCAGGGAATTCGTCCCTCCGGGACCGTCTTCCAAGCTGAGAAGAAGTCCGACGCTTCCATCCGGAAGTCTTGCTAAGAGTAAACCAATAGCAGGATCCACCACTGTCTTGGTACCAAACAACTCGTATAGTGGCAAATCTCTCTCTGATCTACAAAGGCCTGCGACTGCCTGTGGTGGTAAATGACCTGAGGCAGACTTTGGCCAGGCTGAGCTCGACTCCAGGAAACCACAATAGCTAGACCAGAAGAAAACTCCGAAAAAAAGAGAAATTATGTCAGGGCCTACACAATTAGTAAAGACGAGCCATCCAAGTATCCACGTAATTGAAGATGTAGGGGTGGTGCAGTGGTAGTACAGCTGCTCAACGCGGAGCCCTGGCCTTATCCCTATCTGCGAACACCCTTTCTCCATTCTCTCTTTGGCTTAGAAATTGTTAACCTATCAGACCTGTCTGAGGTTGAATCGCTTTTTCCAGTCCATAAAAGCTGGTGAGTGCTTGTTATGAAGTTATGAAAACGTGGAAATGCGTTAGCATCGTTATCTGAGAATTCCAAAGAAAATCATGTGCGAGTTTAACTACCCATTTTTCCTCAGTCAAGGATAAGTAAATAAAGCGGTGTGCCTTTCGAGAAGCTCTTGATTGTGTGATTTCCACTCAGACTTCCATTTTTCTGAGTTACTGAAGCGTTTTGTGTAGTAGAAGGCACATCAGTATACCCTTTTGGACTGTGAAAAAGGAGATACTGCTGAAACGTCAGTTACTGTTGCGTTGTAAATGTTTTTTGTGCTGAACTAAACGCATTTTTTGTGACAACCTTGCGACTGATGAAGAACACACCGACACATTCCGAAGAGAGGTGCTTCGATTGGTGGCACTTCTCTTCTTCCTTAATCTTTTTCGCCATCGAAAGAGCAGTTCTGGAAGACGATAAGGTTAATAGTGTGAACTCAGAGGATGGAAAAGAAAGATGAAGTCGTAAAGGATTTCTAGTTGAGACAAGTTTGAATTGAGTGATGGACGAAGAAGTAATACACCTAACTAGATAGGTACAAATGCGACCAATTTTTTTCCATTAACGTGGATATTGCTGCGAGGAGTGGCATTCCCAAGTAAGTCAAACGAGTTTTGTGATGTCCTTGAAAAGTAGATAAGACAAATAACATGACAAACAGTTCTGGGCATTTCTAAGATTCTAGCGTATTTGCATGGAAATTCGGCACCGCCATTCTACGTTTTTCTTTAAACCTAAGCCGCAGAGAACGAAATGCAGCATGATACAGTGCAGCTCGTCCATTTTGTCGCCTTTTCCACCTATGAATAGCCTAGAGCGCATCACCGGCTTGATGTATTAATAAACAACTTTTAAGCCAAAGCTGGGTCTTATCCTAACCATAATTACTTTCCTATTTGATTAAAGCTAGTGGAAAACCATGCAGAGCAATACAGCATGTGTGAAGTTGGTTTCACTAGTGAAGTAAGTCCCTTTGTTACACTTTGAACGAGTTCCCATTCAATAAGAGACATTTATGTATGATGTATATTTATTGATTTATTCTTAAATGAACCGTCATCACATCTATTGCGCTGATCTTAGCACTTCTTGAATTCGATACGTTTCCCTCGCATTCACCGTCCACGTTGCTCTTCGAACATTTTGGACGCTCTTTCAGCTTCTGTTTAAGGATTTCATGTTCTCTATCAATGTCGTAGAATCCTGGTCGAGACGACTCTTCATGTTATTTTTGAGATAGCCGAACTAAGGCGCTACAACGTGGATTAGAAGAGAGCTTTTTAGGGAGAGTCAAACCAGCACGTTACTTCCTGATGGACTGCATCATCAAATGCTGTGGCAACCGCTTCCGAAAACACTGACATGACAAAAGGAGCTAGAAATATTTGAGAAGGTCGTAAACGAACCATGAACATTGCAAGACTTCCAAGATGCCAATTAAATCCTAGAAATGTCCAGATATTTCGGAAGAAACGGCAAACAAAACTTCTGACGTTAAAACGATGAAGCGCGATGCTTTTGTTGTTGATCCTTTAGAGGAAGCGCCATAGATTCAAACTCATCAGACAATGTAAGTGATTGAATGCAAATTCTGGGTTAAAAATGATTTTCGATAACCCAACGATGTATCCAGTGCACTGACATGACAAAAGGAGCTAGAAATATTTGAGAAGGTCGTAAACGAACCATGAACATTGCAAGACTTCCAAGATGCCAATTAAATCCTAGAAATGTCCAGACATTTCGGAAGAAACGGCAAACAAAACTTATGACGTTAAAACGATGAAGCGCGACGCTTTTGTTGTTGATCCTTTAGAGGAAGCGCCATGGATTCAAACTCATCAGACAATGTAAGTGATTGAATGCAAATCCTGGGTTAAAAATGATTTTCGATAACCCAACGATGTATCCAGTGCATAAAATGATTCTCGATGGCTTAACGATGTATCTAGTCAGTGCCGCTTATCCCGCTAGACAGTTCTTGTAGCAGTTTGCTAGCCCCTGATATGCGGAAGGCCTGACGATTTCGGCGGGTGCTAAGTTAAATCAACGACCACATATATAGCGTAGAGCACTTTTAAGCATTGAGCTGGACGTGGATGACAGGATTGTTCCGAAAAATGGTAAAATCCGAAATAAAAAGGATAAAGGATAAAGCTCTCGGCGTTGATTAATCCCTGAGGAATGCGCCAAGCATCCGACTTCATTAAGTATCGTTGGAGGTGATTGAATGTACATCTGACCTTTACAATGACCCGCAGTGGGCTACCGATGTATCGAGCTAGGGCTGCTACCCTCCTAGACGAGTCTGGTACCAATTTGCCTACCCCGGAGGGATGGAAGGCTTGGTGGGCCATGGGTGCAGGAATCGATTCCACGCGCGTCTCGCAGTGGCGCCTCCAACCACTGCGCCACACGTGCCCTTGCGAAATGCTCGTTTTAAACATGAATGCTGCACCGTCGAATTCTCTTAGATGTTCCATGTTCCCTCAACAACGATGCCTTTAAGCCCATCAACTTATGCAGAAAATCATTTCTATTCTTAAACGAGACGGATTACAATGCGATAACAAAAGTGCATCGATACTTTTAAGACGATTTGGAAGAGGACAGTTGAAAAAAGTGGAAAAATATGAGAGGACATAGAATGAAGGCAAGGCGAAGAAGTCCTGTATCAATTAGAAGACGCAATTTTCTGGCTTCATTGAAATGTTGAACACTCCGCCAACCTAAGAATGGAGCTACGGTCTGGGAATTCGCGAGGTGGTTTTGGGTTTTCAGATTCCTAAGCTTTTGTTCGGCGTCTGGTAAAAGATTACTGACTCAAAAGGTATGGATTTACTAGTTAGCGTTTGATGATGAGTCGATCCAACAATCATTTGTGTACTACAATTAGTTCCAACCAATGGGACACATATGCTCCCTCAAATCCTAGGACGCAGTAAAGGTTAGGGGAGCGCAGTGATCAACATTCGCGCCAAATACGGGAAGATAACCTTTTCAGCTACTTTTAAAGCCCGTTTTCGGCAGCATTCGAAGCCTTTGTACTTTTGCTTTTTGAGCGTTTGGATTGGGTTCTGTGACAAATAGAGTTACCAAATGAAGTGTCGTTCGATTTGGGGAAAATTTGTCGGATTAACCAAAGGAGTTAAAAATATGAATTACAATATCAGTGCCAATTTGTGAGAGAAGTCATTGTCATATTATTCCCTGGTGCCAATTTTCAGAACCCGGAGAGATGGAAGGTTTGGTGGGCGGAAACCAATTCCACCTGTGTGTTCCAGGGCGTCCCTGACCACTGCGCTACGCACGCGCGAGCTTGTCAACAAGACGCCGTGTTGGTGTTGGAATCATGCAGAGTACTACGGAAATCGGCGGATTTGACAGTAATTCTATAAAATTGGATTTTCTAAACCGTCATATGATGTGGAAATCGTAAGACACACAGTCAACCGCTAGCATTTTTTGTGAGGCTTCTACCAGCGCGGTTTTTTGCTTACACCATTAGAGTAAAACACTAAACTAGGATTTCATCCACACTGAACACAGAATAGCTTCTTTGCCCATTCACCGCTTGCTATGAGTCTTCCACTATGTATGTCGCGATGAGAGCAACCGCACAGAGTTCACAAAAAAACGTGATGTGCCACTCCCACCAGAATAACAGGCTTATATACTGCCCAATATCATGCGTATAATGAGGTATTCTTCCCTTCGGTTCATTTTCGGATTTCTGGAATTAATCCAAAACGCCTCGAGAGTTCTGCGCTTGTCGGTGCCGTTGTCTTTAGAAGTTGGAGGAACTTAAAATTTTCGCATCATTTCTGTTTTTCTGTTTACGAGATCTGCATGCATCGCCTAAGTACAAAATCATTAAATTGATATTCAGTTAAGGGGAAAATAAAAGTGAACTTTGGATCGAAAGGCACTATGTCTGCATTGATCCTTTCTTTTGTGTTTTGACAATACTATATACCATAATTGTTTATAATGACTCGTCGAAAATCAGCAGAAAGGGAATGAACGAACGGAGAAAGAAAATGAGACGAAACTATGAGAAATGAGATGAAATTCTCTTAGACAGAAGGAAAAATTGCTATTTAACGAGAGCTCTAGTACAAAAAATCCAGGCTTCTTTTCTCATCTATTCCAGCAACTGTCAGCGGAATTTTGCGGATTAAATGAATACTCTTTTTGATAGGTGAAACTGCTATCGATGAAGGAATGACGTTTGAATGAACTTGCCCAGAATCGCTAGGATGATAAGATGGTGGAATAGTTAAGAAATAGTTCTTCCATAGCCAGTAACAGATTAAAAAACCCTGGGGAGATGGGCCATGCATTCGACTTCATTAAGCATCGTTTGAAGGTGATTGTATGCATTTTGGCTTTTACAATGACTCGTGGTGGCCTATCGATGTATGGAGCCAGTGCTGTTGTCCCCCCAGTCAAATCTGGTACCAATTTGCCGAACCCGGGGGTTGGAAGGCTGAGCCATGGGCACGGGGTCGATTCCACGTGTGTTGCTGGGCACCTCCGACCACTGGGCCACACGTGCCACTAAAGTGAAAACGAAATCTTATATTTTGCTTACTCAGCTTTTATACAGACGATTACTGGAAATGAATTTCCGTAATGGACTAATAGGTGGTAAAAGCTTCTGCTGTGCAGCCTTATAATGTAGCATAATGGAAATATGTAAACAGCCGCCGAAAGCTGTCGCTCACAAAAGTCGAACAATACGAAAACGTTTGGTCCTCCTTCGGTTCGAACATTAAACGACATTGTCTTCACTTTTTTATTTATTTCCTGCTGAATTTTTTCAAGGTAGGATATTATGTGAAATAGAACTGCAATGGTGCTGAAATAGGAAAACTTCCAATCCGCAGGTACTTGCAGTGTTGGTCGAACCCCCTAGTACACTTTCCGGAGGCTAACGCGTTCAGCAGCCCACAGTGTAGGTCCGTGGTTTCGCCTTTATCTCAGCTGTGTTTCAATACGTAGGTGAAATCGTTGGCTGAGGAAAGGGTATGAGCCGGTTTTCTGGAGTTCTATAGACGTCTCAGCACCATTGTGACTTTGTATTAAACGACAGTTGAAGGATTTCACATTCTTATCAAGAGCTCGAAGTTATTTGCTCATACTCCGGTGAAATTCTTACAATTTGAAGTGATGAATTACGATATGAAAGCTTCTCAAACTGTATGGATTTATGCTTTGCCGAATATGATATTCCATTATAGGACCGAACTGTTCGCTTAGTTCTCCATCCCTGTCAAGATTTTTACACTTCATTTTCCTTTTCTGCACTAGTTGGTTATGTTTCTGATGCTTTTTCTATACAATTAAGAGCAAGAGACTTCAACGTCACGAACGCAATCATTAGTCTAACATTACCTTCTTTAGAGGTTACGTTATACATGAGATCTCACACATAGCTGCACTACTTGTCACACATAGTTAGTGAGTAGTCTGAAATCGTGGGTGGATGAAATAAGGGCTCATAAAAAGCAAACTTGTCATGAATACGGAGTTTTTTGAAAGCTTAAGAAGAATGTGTTCATTGTCACGATAGTTTAAACTTGACAACCGGATGTTGACCACACACTGTGAGCGTTCCGGATGTACTGCGTAGGAGGTCTCATTCCAGTGCAACAATGAGAGACGGGTGACCTTTACTGCAGCGCGTACCTGTGCACACCATTATGAAATGATGCTCTGCAACCCGTTACTATGAAATATATCCGGCCATTCTGACTATCGAATATGCACCATTAGAACTAAAATCCAGCGCTCAATGAATTTTTTTTACGGAAGAACTAGTATTACTCTACCCCACATTAGCAGTATATTTATAGGAATATCGAACTATATGTGTTTATAGTTCAGTTTCAGTACGTGTTCTCATCCTTGCAATAATGATTCGCTCGCCGTCTTGCGTTGGAGTCTATCGGCCAGTTTCGGAGAAGAACGTCCGTAAACAGGATTCCTATTAGGCATTATTAGTTACCGTAATCTTATTTTTAGTAACCCGGGCTAGAAAACATGGCAGTGGTCCATCAGTCTGACCTTTTTCCACTGCCACCCATTCGATTGGTTTTATTCTCTCTGTTAATGGAGCAACCAGCGTTTACTAGCTGATGAAACGTGTTGTTTCCATCTGTCTAAAATCAATACGTATCACTTACATAGCCGCTGCATTTTCCTCGTCGCTTAGAAGAAGGTCATCGCGACTTTCGTTTAGAGGTGAAGTACAATAGGTAGAGAAAAAGAAGCCACAAAAATTTTGGTTAGAGACAAATAATGATGAACTCGTTACGACAACGTAGCTTGTAATTCATAAAATAAATTCTTAACTCTGCAAGGATGGCTCTGGCTGCTAAAATATCAGCAATACAGGCAGCTGTTTATAAAAAATCCGTGATGATTAGAAAGTTTAATGGACGGCTATTTAATGGATTTTCCGGTACAGAGCTACGGATTGAATTTTTGAAGGATAGTAAGACTTGGCCTCTCAAAACATTTTACTTCTAGAAGGGCTGATTTCTGGTTAACATGATCGGATTAGCACGGCGGAAAACTAACTATCATTAGCAACCCTAGAGCTAAAAGAACAGTATATGGCAAGCTCTAGCAAACAATTCTTAAATGGACGACCATGTAAACAAGTACAATTTTGATGAGGTCTTCTCGAATAAATGGAAAATATGACACAGGTGTAGTGTCACCTCAGCCAAGCTATTCGATAAGTGTACGAATGGCTTATAAGGCTGAAGGTAACATAGTAGCAGTGATGTCAATCACTACGTGTACGATTCTGGTCAGATCCCGCTCCGGACTCATTAAGTCTCTCATCTCTCCGTAGTCGGAATTGCTATTAACGTCGTCTGGAAATGTTAACGTCTATCTCAGGATTGCTGGGTGAATTGAATCGACCAGCATTCAACAACATTTACGATGAAAGGAAAGTCCTCAAGCAGCAGCCGAAACCACACATTAAAGTTGGAAGACTTTCGTGGATGATAAATACGAGGAAACGAATCTAATTCGAAAAGTTCTGAGATCTGAACAGTAGATGTTAAAGACTGGTCGTGTGGAAAAAAAAAACGTGGTTAATAACGAGCGCAGTGCAATAGTGTCGGAGGTATCCTGTAATATTGAGATGGTCGTTTTCCGGATACCTCACTACGGGATAAGCAATTCTTCGATCTCTCTGAAGTTGGCAAGTTGGTATCACGAATGCTTGAAAGACCAAATTACTGATTGGTACATCGGTAGGCCACCACACCAAGCTATCACCAAGTCATTACATGGTCCAGGTACGAATTCGATTCCCACTACTATGCAAGGTCTGTGGCGAATGCATGGACGTTTCATAAGGGATTGATAAATATTTCGCCAAGGGCTCTCCATTTTTTGTTAAAGTTAATGGATAGTAAGACAAAAGAGTAACATTTCTTTCTTTTTCACCCGAGGGTATTTAACTCATAATGGGTCAGAACAGCTCGGCATGTGCCTAATCGTGCCGTGCCCTATAGCCACTCCCAAGTTAACCTCTCTTTAACCACTTATTCTTCCATAGCAAATAAGATGAAGTCTTCTTGCAGCAAATAAGATGGTTTGAATCTTTAGGATTTTGGTCAGTTGTCAGTTTTCAACAAATGTTCCAACAGATGCGGAAAATTGTTCTAGTCAATGCTCATTAGAGTTCAAATTTCTGAATTCGTCGTTTTCTCTCTTAGCGATCGCGAGGTTGTTAAACAGCATACGTTTACTTCCATACAATAATACACATACAACACAATCGTAGCTGACGTTTCGGCAGAATCGCCTTCTTCGGAGCCGCTTTTTTCATCTGTCTTACACCGAGGAATAACATTTCCTTCCTGTTCTCAGGTCTCTTCTATCTGTTCTCTGTTCTCTCATTTCTCAACGTCAGCTACGACTGTGTTGTATGTGTGTTATTGTATGGAAGTGAACGTATATAGAGGGACGCGTCAAATTGTAGAGTGGAAATGCTTTAGATGTTCAATTTCTTAAATGCGAAATGAAATATGGAGAAATCCATTAAAGAGAATTTTGTTCTTACAACGCAATTCACGTGAATTCTATAGATATTGATTAGGAATTGCCAAGCGTTCGCTGAAACGATAGCCATCAAACGATTTCAAGACTCCTTGATTTGTGCCTCTGTATTACATTTCCACCACGCATTTGTAAAAGCACTTCGGATTGAGAGTTTTGAAAGTTTTCGAAATTTAGGAATGTAGAAGCGACCGCTTCCATGGAATCTCCTGCGATGTATGTGACGTCACCATTCCTAAAGGATCTTGGACCGATGTAGTCATCTGCTCCGAGTGCTATGTTTTTAAATCCATTCCAATGCTTCATTTTGAAACAACTTTGTTGACAAGAACTGTTTAAACGTTCTAAATATTTCTACATCTTTATAAGTTTAAGACTGCTTCTAGAAATTGAAACCATAATGTTCACGAAAAGAACCCCCACTAACCTCACCTATCACCGAGCCAACAAACTCCTCGCGTCAACTGTTCAAACATTTGCTCATCGTGGGTAATCGGATTCTCCTAAGATTTTAAACAAGGAATGAAAACAGTTGGATTTCAATTTCGCAATATATTTTTGGGAGGCAGGTATAGTGCACTAGTTAGATGTGCCATGCTATACACACAAGGAAATTGGTTCTAATCCTCTGCCTGAGCTCCTCATCAAACTCTTCATTACTCCGAGTTGATGTCCTTAGCAATTTATCACAAGGAAGCCAATCAGTCTACTTTAGAATTTCTTTTCTTTAAGACCTCTTTTCGAGTAATTATATTTAGGGTGTAGGAATTTTCCACGGATTTTCTCTTCTCACCCACACATACATATGTTGACGAATATTCATGCACTTTGCGTAACTCTACAGGATTTGTCACGATATAGTCCATTAGTCTGCTATTCAAGCTCGGCTGCAGTGGAGAAGTGTTTGCAGTGTGAGGAATCATTGATCACTCTTTTTCTAACACTTTTCAATTATGCTTTTATAAGTCTTTTTACTTCTGTTTAGCAAACACGAGGTGGAACAGAAGAAGAAGAAGAAGTAAAAAGACTTATTCCATCAATGCCGAGGTTAATAGAAAGTCGGACGTGGGAGTTACTATGCTTTTATAGTCCATGTTCCCTCATCAATAGCCTAACACGAGGTTGGTTTTAAACTTTATTAGGCTAACGTTTCGGTGTTTTTACCTTCTTCACAGCTTCAGTGATTTGGGTCGATTGTCCATAGCCGTTCACCCGTGCGACAGGGGTCTTTGTAGTTGAACGAAGTCGAATCCTTTGGGAGAAGAGCAACGTTAAAATGAAGAGATCAATGCCGTTACAAAAAGAGCGGCTGTTGATTGACTAGCCAGCTTTACTTTATTAGAAGGGTGCTCGACTCCAGTTCCCACCTGATACGATTGCAAAGACACACATCGCATTGATGAACGGCCGTGGACAATCGAGGTGAACCATCGCTGCTCCGAGAAAGAAAAGGAATATGAACATATGATTAGAACGGAAAATTCCTCTTACCGTGGTGGGCAGAGAGGGTGGAGAGATTGTGTAAAATCGTCTCTGGTTAAAGGTCCGTCTCTGCTGCAAAACCGTTATATTGATGTCAAAGTTTTCTGAGAGTGTAAAGACACTGACTCCATACATAAGTAGACCTCCGAAAGTCACCGTGTTGGTCAAATCCATTCAGTTAGCTTTACGACATCCGCAAGGGATAATTCTATACAAGATGGGTCATTCTTCATTTCCTCTTTGATCATCAAATTCTCTAAATAAACAAAAACGTACCTGAGTCGTTAGCTACTGTGGTCTACGATTAGCATGAATTCTTACGAAACAGCAGAAATAACTATTTTACTTTATCTCAGGCATAATGAGCCATTTAGCCACTTAAACAGTGCCCCTTTGCTAGTCTCTTCTCCTCTCCTCAGGTACTCTTAATTGGTCAGCCTTCGCAATACATGGATACCCCAATAAATCTTCCGCTCTTCCATATTGAAACAGTCACAAGTGATGAGAAATCGAATTTGTTATAGGAGTTCGTCTTAAGTTTGACGTTCTAACGTTCGTCCTCTCTCTTCATTTGAAATGACGAATTAATGACAAAGATCACCATAGCTCTCCGTGGAACTGACTGACTGCCTCTGACTAAAACGTTCGTTCTTTCCAATTTTTCCTAACAAAACGCCTACAGACGTATCGGAGTTTTCCGTTACGTTCATTGCCAATTTGTTATAGCTCGTGCAGAAGTCGGTCATTTCAGCTTCCCAATAGAATTTCCGTTGCAGCTTTGTTATCAGCAAGTACGCATAAACTTATCAGACGCACCCTAAGTGTTTTTATCCGTGGTTTCCGATTCTGTGCAATGACATTACCAATGCTCTTTGTGAAAAATCACCACCACCAGCCGTTTAGCAGCAGCACTTTCTTTAGGCTTGACGGACGAACAGGTGTTTTTGTAACCCGATTTTCATTTAGCATCGGTATGGATAATCAATGTCCATTTTTTCATGACAAGCTAGCACAAGTTAATCGTTAGATTGCTCAGATTGCACGAGGTTGGTATAAAGTTTGTTTTATTCAGAAAATATTTAAACTGCATCGTCTCCTTAAGAGCCGGATAGACCCAATTCGATGGTCCACAACCGTCCGCTCTCGTGATGTTGGTGGTCGTAGTCGTGCCAAGCCGACTCTTTTGCGTTCGACCAACGCTCGAGTGAAGCAATCTCATTTATGCTTTCTATGATCCTTGTATTTGTACATGAATGAATGCTGAAATACCGAAAAGTATTAATTGAGTGCAAAGTGAAATTTTCTAACGAGTAGCACATTTCGAGTGCATGCTTCATGCCGGTTTTTTACTGACGCGTTTGTTTCAATGCTCAAATTTTCGAGATGAGATGGTATGAATATTCAGCGGCATTAGGAATTCAATCTTCAGCACAGCTCACTCCAACACACTAGAAATCCAAACATCTCAGGTCGTGACACCTGTGAAGTCGATTCTTTCTACACGTAAAACCTTACTGTGGTGCAGATAGCACAGTGGTAGTGGTGCCGTCTAATACACGCAAAGCTCTGGTGAGACTCCGTCCTATGTCATCGAGGTCGTTCCTTCCTATGGGATTCGAGGGTTGCTACCAAGTTTGTCTGAGAAGTTTCTATTTTCCATAAAAACTAGGAACGTTTTACCATCGCTATAGCAAAATGGGGTTCCGGAGAGTTGTATTCGATTCAGTCAGTATTCAACGATATTAATAACAATTACGAAAATTTCTCAAGAAGTAGTCGAATTCATCAACGAACATGAAGACCTTCGTAAAATGTGGATGCGAGAAAACGAATCGAACAAAGGAAACACTGAGACCGGCACAATACATGTGAATTCGGGTCACGTAAAAATAAAAAAGATCTCGTACGTCATTTGTCAACACGGACATCCGCTGAACACCTCAGTTGGTCATCTATAAACTCACAACAATGCCGAATATCTCAATTCACTACCTTTGGATACTTAACATTGTGTGAGGTCTTTGTTCGGCACATACGAAAGCGTGACATTGCACTTCGTTATCTCTGGCACGCGCCACTGTCGGCTATCTCATTGCGCTAGGCGAGGAAACCCCACACTGTCAGATATCTCAGTTCGTCATCTCTGTACACTCGACAGTGGTAGTAGAGATTTCAACTTACCATCCGTGGACACGCGGTACTATCGGATATCTCAATTATCTATCAATGGTGTAAATCAAGCCCCAAGCTGCAAAAGGCCACAGTCTCTTACGTCAATTATTAACGGATTTGTGGATCCTGTATTGACCATAGCGCAGCAGTGATCAATCATCTTTATAAATATCAAACGAACCACCATAAACTGCATAGTGATAAAGCTCATCAACTTTGAACAAAAACGTTCTGTTAATACTTGTGAAGGTAACGATAGCCATTGAAGGCCAGTGCAACCGTTCCTCCCAAGACCTCACATGAATAAGTGGTCATGTGTTTAGTCAGCATAGTAGAACGAAAGCAAATGTAACAAAGTACTTGTGCGCTCAAGTATTTTGTACCAGCGAGTTACTCGTGCTAGATCTATTTCATCAATCTGGTTGGATTCAGCGCGCTGATGTCACCAACCTAATAGAATTCGCTGAAAGGAAAACACACTGCTTAGGTTGTGGTGAGCTGGGGTGAAGGCACGACGTAGAGTTCTTCTGCACTACTCTCAACGATTCCTTCCTTACGTTTGGTAGGAGTGCTATTACGAATTTTGTCCTTATTGTACGCAGTGCGACATTTCACGATAGAAAACAAGTGCGAGCTCTCTTAGGCGACGATGTTGTTCGACTTTCGGACACTTGGCAGTATTTATTGTTAGCTGTTTCAATCCCTGAATGATTCTTAGTTAACAACAATGTATAGCTTTTTCTACTGTGAAATAAATTCCAATAAATTTTGCTGAATACCGTGCCAAAATACCTGCAATGCCTTCATGATTTACGAAACAAAATCATAAAGAAAGGAGTGTTCGACGTTAATTAATCCGGATGACCAGCAAGGAACGATTCCTGCACCATTCGGCAACAGAGGTTAATGGACGAACATGGTCAAGCACTGTAAAAAGTGAGAACTCCTTGTTTTTCCGCACAAGCGTGGCACGAAATTTTTGAGCTCGGATCGACCTGTGTTACGCTTCCTCGAGGTGCGGAATCGAACCAAGCACTCACTGAATGTCGCGGAACACTGATAAGTTTTGCGCCATACGTGTCCCTTTATGAAATAAAGTACGCGAAATACGAAATGACGAACATTGGTGCTCCTACAACGGTTTGTCGCCTCTCCGCAGATAGAGGTGTTCCTTGATGTCTAATTGCGGCGGTAGATCGTCAGATATTAAGTTCACTGAGGCAAATGATTCCAAAGTTTTCTTTTCATAGACCAGTTAAGGGTCAACCTATTCCATAGCAGACAACCGCGAGCTACGCATAGTTACCTTCTTGTCAAAAGCAGTGAGTAAGGAGATTATCCCGCAATGTGATTCTTTTCGTGTATCCAAAACGAGTGAAACCTACCAAACGAGTGAGAAGGGCTAATGGAGTTTGCGGCAACGCTTGACTTACTCTGTAGCAGGACTAGAGATGTCAGAGCTGTTTAGGTGAAGCGTTGTGGACAGACAGGATGGAGAAGAGAATTGAAGTGACGAATAACGCATTAGTTCGAAGAGCTTGAAATTTTTTTACACATGAATCTCAGTTGATGGCTTTGTCGATTGGAGTTCCACGACGATGAAACTGCATGCTAAAGACTGAAAGAAAACGATTCATCTTCACTCGTCTTTCGACTTACTCGCACCAGACCTTGGGCAAAACATTGTGGACACCACAGCTATCACCATTCTTCACAGATATGCCAAACTTACTTCTGTGTTTGGTGTTTTTTAAATCTGTTACTGGCCATGGAAGAACTATTTCTTAACTATTCCACCATCTTATCATCCTAGCGATTCTGGGCAAGTTCATTCAAACGTCATTCCTTCATCGATAGCAGTTTCACCTATCAAAAAGAGTATTCATTTAATCCGCAAAATTGCGCTGACATTTGCTGGAATAGATGAGAAAAGAAGCCTGGATTTTTTGTACTAGAGCTCTCGTTAAATAGCAATTTTTCCTTCTGTTTAAGAGAATTTCATCTCATTTCTCATAGTTTCGTCTCATTTTCTTTTCTCCGTTCGTTCATTCCCTTTCTGCTGATTTTCGACGAGTCATTATAAACAATTATGGTATATAGTATTGTCAAAACACAAAAGAAAGGATCAATGCAGACATAGTGCCTTTCGATCCAAAGTTCACTTTTATTTTCCCCTTAACTGAATATCAATTTAATGATTTTGTACTTAGGCGATGCATGCAGATCTCGTAAACAGAAAAACAGAAATGATGCGAAAATTTTAAGTTCCTCCAACTTCTAAAGACAACGGCACCGACAGCTTAAGACAACTACCGTAACCTATTGAGCACCACCTAGACCTCAAGAAATGAGAATAACATGAAATCTGTGCTTAACGTTTCTAAATATCAGCGCAATCGTTAGAGGTGTTTTTTGCAGAAAAATTCTACTTCGCTTCCACTTAGCGAGAAACTGAATGTTCCCCTAACAAGTAATTGTGAGAAGCTTACGCTTTAAGTGGCAAATTTCGTATAGATACTGCAGAACAAAACTCTAATGGTGTAAGCAAAAAACCGCGCTGGTAGAAGCCTCACAAAAAATGCTAGCGGTTGACTGTGTGTCTTACGATTTCCACATCATATGACGGTTTAGAAAATCCAATTTTATAGAATTACTGTCAAATCCGCCGATTTCCGTAGTACTCTGCATGATTCCAACACCAACACGGCGTCTTGTTGACAAGCTCGCGCGTGCGTAGCGCAGTGGTCAGGGACGCCCTGGAACACACAGGTGGGATTGGTCTCCGCACCCATGGCCTACCATGCCTTCCATCCCCCAGATTGGCAAATTGGTACCAGACTTGTCTGGAAGGACAGCAGCACTGGCTCGATATATCGCTAGGCCACAGCAGGTAAGGCTGTAAAGGCTAGATATGCATTTAATCACCTCCAACGATACTTAATGAAGTTCAATGCATGGCGCATCCCTCAACGAATGATCAACGCCGAGAACTTTATCCTATAGTTTTTCATTGCTAAGTTAGTAAACTGTTTATTAGAAAGCTTATGAGATTTTTAATGACGTCCATCTGATGCGGTGATATTGAAAAAATTCACCCGCGTATTCAATGACTCACAAAAACGCATAACGAAAGTCCTATGGATGCACTTTAAGGACGTCTATGCCATTTCGAGTCAATAACGCTAAAAGTGAATATAATCTGGAGGACACAACGCAGACACATACACATGCACACGCGGATTAAAATTTGTCCTTGCAAAATTTATGGCTGATTGAGCGGACATTATGGAGACGAGCAACAACTGTACTGCTTGAAGAAGTCGATTCAGCGCTAATCTTCATCTATCCCATGCTATGAAGATGAAGGCAACAACTGCAGTGTTCGAAGAAGTCGCACTAATCTCCTCATGCCTCCTTTCAGATTAATAGTACGAGGACGGACAATGATTTCCAGTAAATGTAGAACTGGCACTAACATGGCCCTATTCCACCTCTCCTTCCCTGCCTTAGTTTTCTAAAAAGGTGAAAGGTTCTGTACGGATCAACTTTTCCAATCTCGTTATGTGCTTCGAAATTAGAAACGCGATTTGTGTGGTTTGAAAAGATAAAAAACGAAACAATGGCCCGACTTGTATGGATAATTCACTGCATTGCGGAAAACTTAACAAGTGTCTTTGAACAGCATGGACCGACACCATTAATTTTGGTGCTCCAACCTGAAACCGCCTTAACCTTAACCTCCACAGCAACATGAAGGCAGACCAAAGCCCTGTAGAACCAAACAAATCACCCATTGAAACTTTTCTCATAGTCGGATTGGGTAGCGCTTGTGCGAATCGCTTTCTTTCAAATAGTCTCGACAGTCACATTTTCAGCTTAGAAACTTGAGAAGATGTTTTACTGCACACCATTTTTGCAGCGACAGACGGATACAGTATTTGCGGTTCGTCAAAGCCGAAATTTACACCGGAACGTGTGAGATGTACGAGTGCATGTGCACTTGTGTTTGCATTTCTGTCAGCACTTAACCGCAATAAAGTGTTTTTACCGACTTGAACAAAAAAATTAACTTCCGAAATTACGGCATGGAAGCGGTTGTGGTATCGCGTGCGGTGCATGTATATGTATATGTATGCATGTATTCATGTACGTTATGTGTATACTTGTATATACCTATGTGTGCGCATATATGTATATATGTGTATGTATGTATGTATGTATATATGTGTATGTATGTATGTATGTATGTATGTATGTGTATGTATGTATGTATATATGTGTATGTATGTATGTATGTATATATGTGTATGTATGTATGTATGTATATATGTGTATGTATGTATGTATGTATATATGTGTATGTATGTATGTATGTATATATGTGTATGTATGTATGTATGTATATATGTGTATGTATGTATGTATGTATGTATGTATGTATGTATGTATGTATGTATGTATGTATGTATGTATGTATGTATGTATGTATGTATGTATGTATGTATGTATGTATGTATGTATGTATGTATGTATGTATGTGTGTATGTATGTATGTGAGTGCATGTGCCCACGTATGTACGTATGTATATATGTGCGCATGTGTATATATATGTGCGTTTCTGTCTGCTTGTCTGTTATCTATGCGGATATGTGTGGTGTGTGTGCGTGTATATGTAGTTTTGTAGTTCATTTCATCTGTTTGATAATGTCTTCTAGTTGAATTTCATCAAGTGTCATACACGCATCAACCCATCCACACATTTCACGGAACCATACTGAATTTTAAGCAACGCTTCGAAGCTGAGCACTGTTTGAATGCAAATTTTAAAGCTCTATGATGATTTGTTTAGTTGAAGCGAGTCACCTGACCATTACATTGGTGTAAGTACACATATTTACACTTACAATGAGCTATCATGTATCTCATATAACCAGACAACGAATTCAGCTGACGAGCCAGCGTTCGTCATAACTGAGAGCAAATGAAACTAAATGTGCATTGAACAGATCCCCCTGCATTAGCTGCGTTCCCATTTAGTAAATAAAGAAGAAGAGCGAGCAAACGAAACTCGACTCTCAATTGACAGCAGAAGCGACGGACTTTCACAGTATGCCTGGTCATCTCGTCCGTTGCACACGCGTACTTGTACTGGTGCAAAATCGTCGTCCACGCTATTGGTGACACACACGCACATACAATGTTTTTTTCTTCTTTTTGATTGAATAGGTGAATGAGAATGCGAAGGGCACACGCCCTTAAAGGACATCTTATATCGTCCTCTATCGTTTTTGCTTTCTCTTCAATTTACGGCTCGGCTGCACTTTTCAATCCCACTCTGTTTTGTTGGTAAAGTGCGACCCGAATAGACTCCGAACACTCAGCAACCAACAGCAGTCGTATCCATCCACATGAACACATCACACAGAGAGATGTCATAAAAGATTTGATTAATAAAATCAACATAATAAGTGTTGAATACATCCCTGATTAGGCAATTCTTCTGTGGATGTAGAAAAATCACTTTAGGTTTTTGCTAGCCGAATAATCCGTATATCGCCTGTGTTTGCAGCAACGAAGAGGAGAATTTTCATCTACGCAGATACTCAGAAAAGATATTTACACATTTCTGAGGGTCGTAAAGCGAAAACACTTGAACTTGTTTTATTCAACACGAAATTTGTAAACTTACCTAGACTTCCGTTACCAAAGGAATCACAAACCGACTGTGACTTTTTAAACCTCAGCAATCAGAGATTTGTAGAACCTAGGTGCGTAAAGAAACACATTTGAGGAAGGAAATGAACGTGATGTTCACTGTGGAGACTTCTTACTAATGTTAAGCATTTTAATATAGTTCAGTGCTTCTCAATGATGCTGAGTCAACAATGACACCCTAAACGCTTTCAGACAGCGAATGTTAGACGACCCTACGGTGTGGGGCCAGAGAGTTTCTCAAAAAACAACTCAAGTTATCCATGAAAAAGCACATAGCACAATCTTTACAATGGCTGTGCAATGCAGTACACCCGGGATCACTGGTTCGTTCATTGGCACCAAGCTAACCAATCCTCTCAACCTTCCTGGTTGAACGAATTGGTACCATTCTTGTTTGCAAAGATAGCATCCCTATTTGATATATTGGTAAACCACTGCAAGTCATTGTATGAGCCAGAAATGCATTCACACACCTCTGACGATACTTGATGAAGCTGATTGCCTGACGCATCCCTCTAGGATTGTTGACCAGAGTCGAACATTTTATAATTTGTCCTTTTATCCATCGCACTTTTAAATGCAAACAACTAAAGCAGTGGAGCCTCCCAGTGACGTGTCGCATCGCTAAGGAATTGATTCCGCTTGAAAGAATTCAATGTTTCGAAATGCTAACGAAATTTCTGAAGGTCGCGTTTCACTTAATAAGTCGATATGACGACGATGAATGTCAACACAATGTGTACTGCAGTATTTTGCAAGAATAAGAGCACCTTTACATTGGATCTTTTTTTTATCGCGTAGATGAACTTTTTCATGTTACACATTAGCTATGAGACATCTCGTACACTTATATGAAAATGAATAAGGTAATGGACTGAGATGGAAAACGAGGACGAGTTGTCGGCTCACTCTTTCTTTTTCCTACATGTGGACCGCTTTCGGCAGCTTTTGATGTTCGATGTGGTTCCTTTCGCGTGTGTGCCATTAGAAAAACGTACAATTTCGACGAATTATGGGCAAAGTGTATATACACCTATCACGGTCCGGTAATGACACTACACTGAAACATGGACGTATGTATACATTCACACATACTGTGTGTATGTATGTATGTGAGTGCATGTGCCCACGTATGTACGTATGTATATATGTGCGCATGTGTATATATATGTGCGTTTCTGTCTGCTTGTCTGTTATCTATGCGGATATGTGTGGTGTGTGTGCGTGTATATGTAGTTTTGTAGTTCATTTCATCTGTTTGATAATGTCTTCTAGTTGAATTTCATCAAGTGTCATACACGCATCAACCCATCCACACATTTCACGGAACCATACTGAATTTTAAGCAACGCTTCGAAGCTGAGCACTGTTTGAATGCAAATTTTAAAGCTCTATGATGATTTGTTTAGTTGAAGCGAGTCACCTGACCATTACATTGGTGTAAGTACACATATTTACACTTACAATGAGCTATCATGTATCTCATATAACCAGACAACGAATTCAGCTGACGAGCCAGCGTTCGTCATAACTGAGAGCAAATGAAACTAAATGTGCATTGAACAGATCCCCCTGCATTAGCTGCGTTCCCATTTAGTAAATAAAGAAGAAGAGCGAGCAAACGAAACTCGACTCTCAATTGACAGCAGAAGCGACGGACTTTCACAGTATGCCTGGTCATCTCGTCCGTTGCACACGCGTACTTGTACTGGTGCAAAATCGTCGTCCACGCTATTGGTGACACTACACTGAAACATGGACGTATGTATACATTCACACATACCCACAAACACGCGCATACATGAATACATACATAGACACATGCATAGATAGAAACACATGTACATAGGTACATACATACATACATAAATACATACATACACACATACCAACGTATACACTATAATTATCTAATGCAGACTTGCCAATGTTTTCAGATTGCGGATATCCTCCGACATCATGATTTGCTTAAGGAACTCAACTGAAATGGGATTTTGATAGTGTGGAAGAACCTTGGAACAATAAAATATTTATTAATTGAGTTTTGAAAAAACATTACATACATCCGAAAAACAGAATATTAACTATGAAAAACATACTCTTCCTAAAGTCACAATCCAAACATCCCTAACAAAGCATGAAAGGCGATGCTTACAGAGTTAACTTATCAAACAGATAGTCATTATCGAACAGGATTGCACAAACGTTCCATAGTTCCATTCATAGATTCTCGTTACATACTGTATGGCTGGATTTCGGTTGTACAACTGCCTCTCAAAAACAGTTGGAGAACAAGAAGATAGTTTTTTCTACTTCGATAGAAGATGACAGCTCTTCGCATCTCAAACAGACAAGATAGTTTTTTATACATCAAAAGCGAGAGAGAACAAGTTTTCGCAGCTTAGTGAGAAAAAACAATTCGTCGTGCTTCAAAAAGGCTTACTATCAATAAAAACGGTCCCAAACGTACACCGAGTTACTCTGCTGATGTTCTGTATTGTGCCACATATATATATATATATTTACATATGTATATATGTGTTTTTATATACACATATGTAAGAAAAAAATGGGAGGATAGCAGCACTGGATCAGCGCATCCGTAGGCCACCGGGAGTCATTGTATAGACATACGCCTTCAACGATGCTTAATGAAATCGAATGCATGACTCACCCTAAGGGCCCTAAGGGATTGATCAACGCCGGAAGCTTTTTTGTCCTTTATATATATATGGGGAGCTTTGATAGCGCGGAGCGAATGTGATCTGATCAACCATGGTATGTATTGCAGGACACCTCTATGAAGGTACTGCATGCTCCACATTTCACCACGATGTAATAGAAATCAAATTAATAAAAGAATCCAATCCACGTGCCAGCAATATATAAATAGCACTGCAGTCTTGCAGTAATTATTGACTTCCATTAAAAAAACGGGATTCGCAACCATTTCCGTCAAGTGCTCGTCAGAAATATTGCAAAAAGTGGGAATTTGTGTTCGTCGGACAAGTTTTCACGTCCTCAGATGTAATTGAAACTGACAGACAAGTGCATTCAGTGTCGACGCGAATCTGATAAGTACTTTAGCGACCGCAGCTCTCAAATGCCATTTCTGGGCATTGCCGTTCTTTAAAACTTGTCGCGAGTTTAACATAATTAACGTGGGTTAGTATCCATTGACGACGTTGCGTCTACCGTTCAATCATTGTTCAAGGTTAGACCCATCACTGACACTGTAGACCGACCGACAGATAGAATGATATGGTTTTTAGCCTCAATACTTATCCAGTTCTTTAAACACATTCCATCCCATTTAACAAACACCCAGATGTTCCTGGATCGTCTACGTAAACACGCGTTTAAACAGCATCTACGTAGTGGAACCGCTGACCTCGAGATTCCACGGAACCATAGTGGTTTAGCCAGCAAATCTCCGATAAAATGTAGACTCTGCTGGGCCCCGCACAACCAGAGAGGACGGGCCATTCAAGTATCATGTGTGTATATACATATATACATACATACATACATACATATGTATGTATATAATACACCAGTGCTTGGTTTTCATGCTAGAGCAGCGTATGTCCTTATATTAAGTTATTAGAGAGGTTCGTGGACGTAGGAAAATCACAACTAGGTGCTGATAGTTTTACAGCTTTATCCACTTTAACGGGGCAGACTTTGGCCAAAATGACTTCGGGATTCCAGCAAACTACAATGGATCAACCGGCAAGTCTCCAGAAAAGAAAAAAACGGGAGATTGTGCAGGCACAACCACCGAAGATGGGCCATCCAAGCGTCCAAGTAAGCATCCACGTTAAAACAATAAGGGCTATAAAAAAAGAATAGCAAACGTTAAAACGTTACGATACATTGAAGAATGAAAATTTGCATAACAATCTTATTTCATTCAATTCGGGAAGGAGCCATCAAAACAGCTTCTCAATAAAATTTATCCCCTTTTCCTTCGTTGGAAAAGTTCAAGGCAAAGTCCCAAATATTCTACGCATATTTGGACACTTAGAATTTATTTACGAACTTTCAGTACTTTTTAGTCCCTCGGCAGGTTTTTCTTCATATATAAGGTTTGCTCTTTGAATATTCAATTGCTGGACATGCACTTCGAGTTCTCTTCTTTTAGCTTTATGTCGCAATTTGTATTAAATTTGAATTTCCTTTAATCATTAAAAGACTCTAGCAGATACGAATGAAGTCTGCATTACTCCTCATAGCTCACAAAAACTGTCACCAAAACTGTCTTCGGCTTATTCCATGGACACAGTGGTCATTTTGAACTTCGTATGAAACTCTCTTCTCATTATGTATTTTTTCCTTAATGAACTTACACGAGGTTGATAATAATATTTATTACCGGCTAACGTTTCGACGTCTTCGTCTTCAACAGAGCCGATGATCCGAGTCGATGGTCCACGCTTGTTATTCGTCTCGATGTGACGGCTTCGCCTTCGTGTCGAGTCAGGTCTTCTTCAGCGGTCCATCTCCTCGAATCTCATCTCTTCTCATTGTTTTTGACGAGAGAACAGCTATGGATAGCCCATTCGATGCACTGACTATACACGATACACTGACTCTGGCCAAAATTCCAACGTTAGGAGGGAAGCCGTAGGCCCCACTTATTAAAGGCTTTCCTCAACCGCAGCTTCCCATACACTTTGCAGTTACTTGATTTCAGTTTTTTGATGAAACCATTATGGTGCAGCAGTGGAAAACGTAAGGACTATCGTGACACATCACCCCCCATCACTACATCACTCCACAGCAGATTTACACTGGTTGGACGAGATGGACTGTTCAAATAACTGACTGGTTAACGTTATCAAAAGGTGGTAGAGGTGGTGCGCGTGATTAGGATAATAAATAAAGCTCCCGGCATTGATCAACCTTTGAGGGATGAGCCATGCATTCGAATTCATCAATCAGAGTCACATCCTCAGAGGTGACTGAACACATATCTGAAAACATAAAATGGGTTGCAATGACCCACCGACATATAAGGTCAGTACAGCCATCCTCGTAGACAAGTCTGTTACTAACTCCCAGAGAAGCGCGTAGCTTGGTAAAGTGGGGGCTTAGGATCAAACCAATGACCTCGTGTGTGTCGGTGGGCACTTCCGACCGCAGCACTACCGGTGTCCTCAATGTGATGTAAGTATGGGACGTAACGTTATTTATCGTAGTCGATGGGCACTCTATGCCGACAACGTTCCCAATGACAGCGGTGGTCGCTGACAAGCCAAACAGAGACCGAAAACGTTTCCTCGACTCCCAACGAGAGATTATCACTGAAGTCATGTCTCAGGAACAGTTCACTCCACTCGATGAAGAAATCTGTTAACAGAAATCTTATTCGATAACTAGAAATCCTCGCAGCGTTGTGAGAAGAGAAAGAAAACTACTGTGAGCATTTACTAAAAACTAGTATTTCAAATAGTGGAAAAAGTGCCATGAAATGCAATGGATCTTTGAAGGTTCCAATTTTTGTCTTCAATAAGGCGATATGCTTATGGTGATGACGGCACCACTTTTAGAATCGATTCATTCACCATTATTATTCCAGAATCCAAAACTGACTCAGAACAACGTTATTTAAGCAATAAAATACAGGAAGGGTATACTGATTGGTTATGAAGTGGTACGTCTTCATACCGTCCCTAGCATTAGATACAGTGCTCGAAACTATTGTGGAGAGCAGCGTCAACACTACAGGAGTACAACTGATTGAAATGGACCCCAAAAAATTAACGCCGACAGCAGGTCTATCGCATTCTGGATCGATTTTCAGCATGAGCATTAGAGGTTTTTTCCTTTTGACTTGACATTCATAAATTGTTTGGATCGAGAGCGCCGATAAGGTTGTGCTTCTCGTAGAATCCGAGCACGATATAGATCTTACAGTTACCATCGTTCAATATTGTCGTTCATTTCATAAAAAAAAAACTAAGAAAATAGGTTCACCTTAATTTCTTATCTTTCATTAACTGCTTATTCTTTTTTAACGACAGGTTACTGTGAATTTTAAGTCCTTCTTGGCCTACCGACGCTCTGACTTTGCATAATTCTTGGTGCACAGAAAAGTTACTAGTGCTCAACTACAGCATCCCTTCGTTCTTACTGAAGATTGGACGTATGAAGTGAAAAGTGGAATGCAGAAGAGTAGGAACACCGCATAATGGCCGTAAAAAGAACGAATTTGCCAACGTTTAGTTCTCTGAAAAACTTGATGGTGTAAATTTTGCTGCAATTTTGCCTGAGTGCAAAATTGTGCAAGTGCATGCATCCAAGTACAACCCAATATGTCAGAGAAGAAAGCGATGTTGACGTAGACGTAGCCATCTTCTCGTTACATTCTTCAGAATCCATCTACGACTCGTACGAAATGAAAGGCTAACCTGACGTCGATCATCAATGAACGCTAAGTTCTTGACGAGTACGATTACTCTGAATACAACGAGCAATAAATGAGCGGGTAGCTATAGCGCTGGATCATTTCTACCATTGACCCTACTTTGAAAAGTACTGTATGAAAAACTCTCCCATCACTTGTTAAATAAAGCCTTCTTCTAATGGCACATTGATGCTGTAGAGTACATAACCTTATCCTGAGTGTCATACTGTAACTACTACTTTCGGCTATTTCTTCTTTTTCGTCGAACTAGCAGCCTACTCTATTTTGTTACTCTACCGAAACGTGTGTCACAACTACCATACTACGTTCCTATGCCTTCAATTTCTATACCTACGTCAGTCGAAAATCTTTTACATGGCAAATGCCACTCATAGCTTTCGATCGATGGAAGGGTATTCTGCAGTTATGATGGTGTGTGAGCAGAAGGCACAAACAATGACCTCAGTTACACGATAGCATATCGTCACTAGCTAGATGCTACCTTGAGACGTAGCGGGATTTATTAGTCAATCACTGCACACAATCGTACTACGCTCAACAACTCATCGCTCTTTTTTAACAACTACGGTTAATTTTGTTCTTTCTCCAAAATATCCTTTGTTCACACGTGTAGGGAAGTGATTAGAGGTGTCTACAATTGTCTTTGGCTCGATCCCACGAACAGGCTCAAGAGATCTTCCATCTCTTCGGGGTCTGCAAATTGCTACTACACTTTTTGTCTGGTGGGAGGGGTTTAGCAGCACTGATTAGATACATCAGCAGGCCATTGATAGATACATCAGCAGATCTCCACTAGCCATTGATAGGCTAGATATGCCTTCAAACATCTTTACGATGCTTGATGAAGTCGAATGCATAGCACATCCCCAAGGAGTTGAGCTACGCCGGTAGGTTTTTCACTACCCATTTAAAAATGTCTCTTTCAATCGCCGTTCCTGGGTGTATGCAGATCGTTTTCTTAAGGTAATAAAACTCTTTCTTCGTATTCTTGTACCCTCAGCAGATCGGTAACTGACATTGAACGATACCTAAGCAGAATTTCAGTCGTGTCACCATCGAACAGCGTCGTCCAATAACTGCACTCGTGCGGCACCCATCATCAACACTTTTCACTCTTCATGTTTTTCTTTCTGTTGCAGCACATCGCTGTGGTGGAAACCCGTTTTGCTGTATGTGTGTCTGAATTAGGTTTCTTTTACAAGAACGCCGTTTGCGCATTTAAAGTGCAGTTCGGCACGAAAATTATTTCGAAGCTGTTCGTGTTTCCATGCAAAAAAAACCGACCATGACGACGACGACGGAGAGCGTACAGAAGCGAGTCTGATGATGGCCTACACCGTTCTGTTATAGTTGGCGGAATGTTGTAGTGCGTTCCACCTCAGTAGAAGAGAACGCCAAAGAATTTTCCGACCACATTTCCTCGTAAAGCATAGCGAAGTGTCATTCTTCACAGCTTTTACCACTCGATGAACAACTACGTATGAAGCGCTTGCGCTTCAACTAGACGGTGATCACTCAGAAAACTCCGAGGGTCTACACGCCTACTGCCCAACAAGCATCACTACTCAACAATCATACCATAGCTGATTTTCCTACTCTCTGAATAAACCTGAACGACTACGACGTCAGTGTTGACAAACTGTCTGTGGAAAAAACATCAATTATACACAGTGTTTATAATATACTCCGATTTTCGACAATGGCAGTGATAAGCGCCACAAAAGAATTATGGGCGGTGACGACGAACAAATGAAGATAATGAAATAAGTAAAAAAAAAGCGCCGGTAGGTTTTTCACTACTCATTTAAAAATGTCTCTTTCAATCGCCGTTCCTGGGTGCATGCAGATCGTTTTCTTAAGGTAATAAAACTCTTTCTTCGTATTCTTGTACCCTCAGCAGATCGGTAACTGACATTGAACGATACCTAAGCAGAATTTCAGTCGTGTCACCATCGAACAGCGTCGTCCAATAACTGCACTCGTGCGGCACCCATCATCAACACTTTTCACTCTTCATGTTTTTCTTTCTGTTGCAGCACATCGCTGTGGTGGAAACCCGTTTTGCTGTATGTGTGTCTGAATTAGGTTTCTTTTACAAGAACGCCGTTTGCGCATTTAAAGTGCAGTTCGGCACGAAAATTATTTCGAAGCTGTTCGTGTTTCCATGCAAAAAAAACCGACCATGACGACGACGACGGAGAGCGTACAGAAGCGAGTCTGATGATGGCCTACACCGTTCTGTTATAGTTGGCGGAATGTTGTAGTGCGTTCCACCTCAGTAGAAGAGAACGCCAAAGAATTTTCCGACCACATTTCCTCGTAAAGCATAGCGAAGTGTCATTCTTCACAGCTTTTACCACTCGATGAACAACTACGTATGAAGCGCTTGCGCTTCAACTAGACGGTGATCACTCAGAAAACTCCGAGGGTCTACACGCCTACTGCCCAACAAGCATCACTACTCAACAATCATACCATAGCTGATTTTCCTACTCTCTGAATAAACCTGAACGACTACGACGTCAGTGTTGACAAACTGTCTGTGGAAAAAACATCAATTATACACAGTGTTTATAATATACTCCGATTTTCGACAATGGCAGTGATAAGCGCCACAAAAGAATTATGGGCGGTGACGACGAACAAATGAAGATAATGAAATAAGTAAAAAAAAAGAGCAAGCATCATCAGGGATAGAAAACAAAATACATTGAAAATTAAAGCGGTCACTTTACACGCTTCAGTGGAATTATGTTTGACTGCGTGTGCCTACGTGCAGTTTGAGAATGGAGTGGGAAAGGAAAAAACGACAAAAGATAGTTCCTGAACAGTTACCAACTGACGCTTGTATTTTGAGTAAGGAAGAGAAGAGATGAGGAACACTAGCGAAGAATATCTCTGCTTGGGATTGCTAAGGAATGTATTACAATGACGTCACCATATGTACGTTTATAGTAACAACACACATGACAAATAAAACCAGAATAATAAACATTTTGAATAAGATCGCTCTCACACGCCGTTAACGGCGAAAACATGGTTGTTAAGAGTTAGGGTTACTTAGCAATTTGTAGAATGTAAGATATCCTACATCGTATGCACTCACTGTAGAGTAGTGAAATCACCTTTGGGTGTTATCAACCCAGCACAGCTGGTGGCACTTACGGGCACTGATAACGAACGATACGTTCATGGTGGAGAGTTGTTTCTACACTTATCCAGAGACTAACTCTATGAGAACGCCGACACATGACACCTTAACCTACTCTGCGGTGACAAGTTCACGGCATATTGCATGCTCCATCATCTCGTTAAAGGACTTCTTTGGTGACACTGTGCCTGTGTAACTAGTGGAATCCCTTTTTGGTGATGCTCCCGGTTCGCTGGATTCGGGAACGTAGCCACTTACGACACAGAACGCTGTCAGCGCCTCCATGCCGTCGATCACTTCTAGTTCCGAGTCGTGCTGCTTGCGCTGAAACACACTAAAATTCATCAAATTTATTTACTACTCTTATACAATGGAAAAACATCTACAAGATCGATTACTAGAAATCAGAAAACACATTCACATCGTCTTTTTATGTCACATACTTAAAAGCAATACGTGGTAACGCCTGTTTAGCCTAAAAACGTGGCACATGATAAGATTGATCCCGAATCCGTCCCGCAGTAACAACTCTAAGCTGGCTTTTCATATTTAACATTATATTTAGAATGTGTAACTTTTCATTTACTGCTTGTTGCTTTTTCATGATGGGGTATTATGTAAAATTTGACCACAACTGTGCTGAATGAATTGTGAAAGCCAGACCTCAGGCCAGATTCGAGACCGTGATTTCCCTTTCCGGCGGCTCACGTGTTACCGACGGCACTGCTAACGCCATTGCTTTGCCTTCCTCTCAGCCAGTTTTCTTCCCCAACCGTGCTATCAGCAATCCCTCGTTAACAAGAATGATCCAGTGAGCAATCGGTATCAAATCCTTTCAAGCTGAGGCTGCATTGGAAATCAAAATCTACAACTTTTTTCTCTAGCTATTGTTTTTTCATGGTAGGATATTATGTGAAATGCATGCAATATTTAGAATCGACTCAAACACCACGCTCACGTCGACGTCATGAAATCGAAAAAAACAAAGCATTCAGTGCATGTGAAAATACCATTGAATAGGCACAAAAAAGCTGGAATGAATGACATCGACGCGTCGTTTTTCGCAATCATCAGTATCATCAGCGTGTTTGCACATATGCGCTGCAGTAGGTGCGTTTGTAGCGCAGTGGTCGGAGGCGCCCTGCAACACACACATGGAATCGATCCCCGCGCCCACAGACCACCAGACCCTCCATCCTTCCAGGGTCGGCAAATTGGTACCAGACTTGTCTAGGAGGATAGCAGTACTGGCTCGATATTTCGGTGAGCCACCGCGAGCCATTGTAGGGGTCAGATATGCATTAAATCACCTCCAAACGATGCTTGATGAAGTCGAACGGATGGAGCATCCCTAAAGGGATTGATTAACGTCGAGAGCTCTATCCTTTGTTATCCTTATACGCTGCACCGGTGGATAATGCATGTAGTATATTTTTCCAGATTTCCCGTAGATTGATCAAGATGATGAATAGGATGTTTTGCCTAATGATCATCATGTCAAATATCACTGAACACTACGCTATTCTCCGACTTCGTCACCGCTCTCTGAAGAAGTACAACACCGCCAAAGCGAACAAACATCATAGGGTTGACAACGTTAACGAAAACAGCATGCTATTCCTGTTCTGTTAGCGCTGACCTAAATGTAAGTGTAATGTAGCTGCAGCAGGCAATTCGAAGGCTACACATCGCCTTTTTTAAATATCTCTGCAGACAATTTCCTTTAATCCCAAAACTCTCTCTTTTATACCGATTTCGTCACGTCCTAAGTGAAAGCAATTTCTACACTAGAAAGCCCTACTTCATCTATCTTTGTATTATCAGTTACTTAACCAACCGTAAAACCAATGAACAGAACGAACTTGGTATTTTGGATGATGACGAAACGGAGAGTCAGGTCCGATCGAATCTGGCAGGTCCTCGTCACGAATGATTCGACGAAGGGCGATTCTGGACGGTGATTGCGCTTCAGCCAGATTGGCAGCACGTTCAGGTGAGGCCCTCTTGGCCAATGGTGGACTGCTCTCATTCAGTACTGAAGCTAAGAGAAAATATAGTCAAATTAAGTGCATATGAACACTTTACAACCACATACAAGGGCGTCCTGCCGTATTAAAAAGTCTCCTTGGTTGCTATTTTGAAAATGGAAAATTCACTACAAGTATCAGTACATCAGAATGGATAGCTATCAGTACAAACGGGGTATCTCGATAATTTTTGCACCCAACGAAACTTTGCAGGCTTGGCACTGCAAACACGGAAAATTCTCTACCTTTAGCGGCGTCCATTCGAAGTTTTTCATCCAGATCTCTGGTGGCGGGTTGGTGAATTTTTATGGGAGTATCGTCCTCCTCGTCAACAAGCATTCGAAGTACACTAGACTCGTGCACCTCTCCTTGAGCCTTACGCGATCGTTTACGTCTTCGCTCAGGAGTGGCAGCTTGCTGAAAGTCAATCTTGAGAGTAAAAAAGATGCCTCCAGGTACTTAAGGCCCTTAATTCATTAGAACCTACTCCATTAATTGCTGTAGATTTGTCTTTAATACGAGTTTCTGTCTAGGAGAGGCAATTTTGTTACAGAAAGTTAGTTCCATTAAGCAAGACAGCTGGTCACTCATCTTTTAAATATGAAATCGAGATTTCGATTCTTCCTTCATTTTTTACATACACTCTTCCATTTCAGGATTTCCGAAAGTCTAAGTTGATCATTTAACCTTTCGACCACTTTTGTTTTACAACAGGCCCCATCGCCAGTGCAATCCCAGCAATTCCAAATCGTTTTCCGTTCTCACTACTTCTCTACGTTCTCCATCACCACCATACTGTCAGTGTACTTTCTGTTATTGTTGGTGAGAAGTCGCATGGCCAGAAACGACTCACTCATTCCAACGATGCTGCACTTTCATAATCACTCAAAATATCATACTTTTGGACGTTGGAGTGCAGCAGCGCTCGAAAACGCTCGTGGACGAGAGTCTACGCTTGGCGGCGCCATCGTGTAAGCACTCTGGCGAAGATTCTGGAATACCATGATATAGCTGATAATCTGGTGAACAAGAGAAGTTAAAACACGAATTGATCCACTAACACTGCTTGTCATGAGTCCAAGACTCTCAATAGTAGAATGAGGTGGTACAGTGGAGCTGAGTGGAGTCATCGGTAATAATGGAAACATCGGAAATCCTGGCAACGGAAACAAGCCCAATGAGAGAGCGGCCAGTTGATCATTCGGAATCGGCGGGAAGAGAATCGACGGCGATGTCGGAATATCCGTGGTGGATGTGGAGTCCTTGGGCTAAAAACACCAGATGGGATCAGCACTAATAAATTCGTCATTGTTTATACAAAGAAATATTGTTTTTAGTCGCTTTATTTAATATGAGAACATTACGAATTACCATATTCGAGAGCGATGGAAGCATGGAGAAATCAGGCATGGTGGCTAGCAGCGCTTGGAGGTCTAATGTAGGTGTAGTAGTGGGAACACTTTGATCGTCACCATTCATCTGAAAACGAATGTTATGAACAATATGAAGGATGAATGATAAAATGTTCGAGAGAAAGATAATGGTATAATGAACGGATGATGAACGAAGGGATATTTCGTACAATTTTTCGCGTTATATGGATAATAAACTCGCAGAAACGAAGAATTCGAGCACATTCGGAGAAAACGTCACAAAAGCCATTTGGGAGCACATTAACACTGCTGTAATGTCCGTTTCACGTCCGCGTTCTCTGCAGTTAAAGGCGAAATATAACCTCCGATAAAAACATTACCTAATTTTGAAGTAGAACGGAAAAGACAACGAGAATATAGAAAACTATATCAGAAAATAAATCTACATACGAATACGGTAGCATAACAAAAAAAACAGTATCCGCCGCAACCACAGCCGTCGTCCGCTGTCGTCTGCCCCCACCGCCGACGCTGTTGCTGCTGCTACTGCTCCTGCTGTCTTCAGTCGGGATAGGGGCGTGTCGAAGGCGGCTGTATAGCTAGCTCAATGCCGTCGACATAGCGGAAAGTGCGCAGAACAGTGACCTTTTAGGACAGCGCTAACTCAGACGGCTGAAATGCAAGACACATGCACTCACACAGCACTGCAAATAACTACCGACAACAAAAAACGATAAACGACACCCAAAATTAAGTGTTTCCGCTCTTTCTGATCCTCACGAGAAAAAGCCAGCGCTTCGTTGAACGTCCCTTGACCACTGCCTCGTTCAGGACGCTATAGGATTTATGAACTTCATAGTGGTCGACATATAAATGGTGGAACATCGACTAATAGGTATCGAAAGATTGATTTGTGTACTAACACTAGTGAAAAGGCATGACGTCGTGATAAGCGCATAGATACTGAGCACTATTTGATGTTGTTTGTGTCCATGCACGCTAACATGCACATACACGTACACCTATACACATACACATACACATACACACACACACACACACACACACACACACACACACACACACACACACAGCGGTAGCATAACAAAAAGAACAGTAAACCATTGAGAAATGAGTATGACGCAGTTAGATGTCATCTATGCTCGTGATGATGAATTACTGAGAAGATGACAAAACAGAGCAAGTGTATGACAGAAAGAAAGTTAGAGAGACTGCGATAATAAGGACGAGTGAGAAGGGTGCAGAAGAAGAAACACGGAAGAGGAAAGCGATGAACGTTGGCCCGTATATTGGATATTCGCATCGTCGGCATCACGACGGATGAAAAACGCATGGATGCCTGCGTGCGACTGTCGTCCACCGCCACCGCCGCCGCCGCCACCCTAACATGCACATACACGTACACCTATACACATACGCATACACATACACACATTTGCACATACAAGTACACATACACATACACATACACATACACATACACACACACACACACACACACACAAATGTACAAGAGATGAAGTAGAAAGGAACTTAGACGACGTACTTTACAATGATAGCATGGATTAAAGAAACCATCAGAAGAACAGGAACATTGTAAGATTTTTGTAATCGATTGCGAAAGCGTGGCGATTGGAAGCGAACTGCTACGGCAACGAAATGTTCTTCGACCATGAACACTACAGTCATCAGAGGAACGAATTGAAATAAATCGCCGACGTATGTTTAAGCAGTTTATTGTCTTTTTGTGTAGAAAAGAAACCGTCTAATTTAGAAATGTATGGGCAAACAACATCATCGCCATGAGTGCATATGCACTTCGGCCCTTGCACTATGTCGAGAATGGGGAGAGATAAAAAAATTTAACGCAGACACGAATGGAGTGCATAGTTAGGGATGCAAGCCTAAATGAGCATATCTGTAAAGAAAACAATGAAAGTACTTTTCGAAATTTTCGTTCGTTGCTTTCATCCAAAAGTGCACATAAGGAAATTATGAAAGAACTGAAGACGATTCCAATGACGACACAGGATGACAAAACGTCTCATGCGGCATAAACAGTTAGAATAGTCTGCATATAAACATAACCGCCTATGCTTCCTACACGACCACAGAGACACTTTCTCCATAGCCCATGGGATAACAGGTCTGTGCTACCACAATCACATTCAACGAGTAGAACTGACTAAATGTTCGAAACTGAAACTTGAATGAGTGAAAATGCTTCCACATTCCAGATAGTCTTCGAATTTTCAGGATCGACATTGTTTTCTTTAGTCCTCGAATTCGAATTGTGTTAGCCATTAAGAGCATAGAAAACCCGAACAAGGCAGAATGTGATCGCGACAAATACGAACAAGAACTACACTGACGACAATGATCGACAAGCGTAGGGCTTTCCGAATGGAGGCGTGGACTACGACGGCAACGCGACGGCGCTGAGCGTAAACATGCCCTTCGAATGTTCTCTGCCATCGTCGTCCGCTGAAATACGCTCAACGGTCTGTGCAGTGAAACAATATTTCTGCCCTTGAAATGAAAAAACAAACAAAACAATTACACAAACATGGAATGAAGACACAACACTCATGAAAACAAAACAAACATATCTAACCCTATAGCATGAGGAATGAACAGCCGGTAAGGTGAAGAAACCTCACGAGTGTCTCATCATGATCATTCGTGATGACATCGCACGGGAATCGTAGGCGATGCAACGTCTGCGCTTTGAGCATACCGGATATGCACAGGAAGTCAGACCCTATTCAAGTACCTCGATCTTCCGTACCATATTCTACAAAATTCTGAAAATTTTCTTAGAGGGACAAATTGTTGCCTCGACCTTTTTCCTTGATAAAACGTCGAATCACTGTTGAAGCTATGCGCATGGGTCGAGATGTGACATTCAAATGAGTGAAATCTACCTTGCAAAAGAGTAATCCGGTAGGTATCTTACAAGACAATGGAAAGAATGTAGGAGGAATTCGGAGCGGAAAAGCCGTTCTAGAACGAAGAACTTACTTCGGTACGTCATTTGAGTTATCATTGACTTCCATATCGCTTATGTTATCGTGAATACATTTGCGAACGCCGTTAGAGGATCGAAACGACGTGTCTTAGTGGTGAAGCTTCGAACACTGGGTGATCGGTACATTACGGTGGGCGGGATCGAGGCCACACCCACCGGGCATAGACGAGTTGTTAGATCTGACCGAAAGTGCTCGTCCTGCAAAACAGGGCCGAAAGACAGTGTGTGTCTGGTAGCACATGCAAAGTACATTCTCGTAAACACCTACCGTAATACAAAGTGCGTTGACCATACCATCCTATAGTATGATGAGCGTTGCAAAACAGCTTCCGAATTGAGGACTAAGCCTAACTGAACTGAAATCGTTTATGTAAAATTAGGCCCAAGTAAATAACTGTACAGAAATTTCATCAATTAGATCAATAAATCACATCGATAGAGGTGGCCAGTGGAACCACCGTGTTCCAGCATGAAGGCGAATGCAGATGAAATCGAAAGAACTGCAAATGAAACTGATGAACACTGAAGAACAGGATGATGAATCTGTCAGGTCATCGTGAACAGAAACTGCCGCCATGGCATACAATCGACTAAGAAATATCTGGACAAAAACTATACAGCGTCACGGCAACGATGGTAGTAAGGATTTTAGAAGTGCAAAAAAAAAAAAGAGGAGATAGTAGAAATTTGTAAGTAGTTCTCTCGAGAAACACCACAAGAGCAAAATCGTTAGCGTTGTCGTCTCCTCCAGCTGGTGATCCCCAGCTTGATGTGAGTGGTGACATTCCAAGGAGAGACAGACATGAAGCTAAAGAGAACGACTACTAGTCAAGAGTTACGATGAATCATCTACATAACTATACGGCTCTCAAGCTGTCTATGGAAATGGGACACAAAACGGTTCGAGAGCTTTTTTTATGTGTGCAAGTGCAGAAACGATGAATCACTTGCTTAATACTTTCCTCGGACGAGGATCGTGATCGTATAGTGTAGAATTATTATCGAATGATTTATTGTCGACTGTCGTCTACTCGTTCAGTTGTCTGACGAACCGACTGATTCGTTCAGCCGTTCCCTATCGTCCGAAACAGACATAGGGTCACTAAACTACGTAATCACCTCTTTACATTCAATACTGTGCTAGTTTCTGATGCCAATTTCGCAATTATAGCTTACGAAACTCCAATGAACGGTTGAACTGTAACGATGGGTCGGTATACGGGTCGGGTAACTTCGTCAGTATCGATTTCGAAGTTCAACAAACTGCTGAGAAATCGATACCGAAAAGTGTTGATCAGGTGCCTAATTTCGTCAATATCGATCGCGAAATGTCGCTAGACTAGTCGAAATCGGCAGAAAAGAGTTGGTAAGCAACCAGTTTCGTAATATCGATTACGGAACTCCGCTAAACGGTTTGCATTATGGTACGCGAACAATTGTGCCGATATCGATTACGCAATTTCGAGCAATGATCTACTCATATGAGTGGATATCAATTCGTATGAGTAATATTTTGATACCTACGATCATCGATAGTGAAACTTTTGCCATTCACTTTTGCCATAAATTCGAATTCAAGTTGAGTTTTTATTTCTAAATCAGTTTAAAATCCTCGGTATCCTTTAAGTCTGCTTTTCTTCTGTTTAACACAAACTTTACGATGTTATAAATTAGTTGGCTATATATTAAAGCAATACATATATGGTAATAATTTTTATACAACTTCCAAAACTACTCATTCCGATTATAGGGCCACTACACTGAATCAGTCAAGGTGCCGTTCGGCGGGCTAAGAAGGCAAAAATCACTAGCTTCGAACAACTGGACAAACGTCCCTTAAGCTAAAACTTCGGTACAAATGTCACAGAAGTATACAAGTCAACAAGTCAGCACAAAACCTCATAACTTTGAGGATGTCAGCGTCTCTCAACTCTGGAATCCGATATCTGGAAGAACATCTGGTATTACCATGTAGTAGCAACCATTATGAACATGTCGTTGAAGCAGTACTGCTATAAAACAGCTCGATAACGACGTCATAGGACATGGTCGTATGTAGCCAAATAGGTTCGCAGCAGTATAACGTGGTGTCCTCATAATGTACTTTTAGGCGCAACCATTGCTAACAACTCTACGGTGACCTTTCGATTCGAAAAGAGAAAGAAAAAGAAGAAAAACGAAAGAAAACCACATATCCTATCGTCATCATCGTCATCGTGACCGAACCCATCACGATCACGATCATCGTCGCCGTAGTCGTGTCATCGTCACCGTCACCGTTACCTTCGAAGCATCCACAATCTTCAGGACATCCACCGTATGCCTTGACGAATTGCACTTTTCCGGCTTCAATTGGTTTGTGCGTGTTGTTTTTCTTCCGTTGATTTCACGTAGTATTTATAAAAACAATCAGTAAAGGGCAGAACTACTTTACACTTTTAATAATCGCTTGACGGTTAATCCACTGATATTAAATCCATTGCGATGAAAATAAAGTCACGACAACAAACTCGTATCTCATATTTGTAGGTTATTGAAAGCACAACTGCTCGCAGAGTGGAGAACCACAGTTCTATTGTCTCAGTTCGCGGACAGAGAACTCGTCCAAATTGTATTCGTGACACATGACTAGATTTCATTAAGTAATTTTTGATTGGATAATCCCATTTCATCTCCATCACAATTGATGTTAAGCAGGATTCAGTTATAAATACTTCTAGAGCCATATTCCACTTCATATACTGACTAATTTGATGACAAGATATTCGCAGGTAATGAAGCCAAGAATAGGGCAGCTGTAGCGCAGTGGTTCGAGATGCTCTACAATGCAAACGTGATCGCTAGTTCTGTCCTGCGCCCTGGATCCATCAAACCAACCATCCCTTCCGGGAGAGCAAATTGGTGCCCGACTGAGAAACTGGGACGGAGGAAGACACTGACTTGAAACATCGGCAAGCCAGTGCAAGTCATCACATAGGCCACATATTCATTCAGTCAGCTCTAACGATGCTCTAACGACGAGCTCTAACGACAAGTCGTATAGGTAGAACATCTCCCACGGATTGATCAGCCCCGAATGCCTTATCCTTTGTCCTTTGGAGCAAAGAATAGCTGTTGTTCTGGTGTAAAATGTGGAATGTGGGAAATATTTTAGCGGTATGTATGTGAAACGTTGCTTGCTTGCTTATTCATCAAAAGTACATCACGTGTGCCCTTGAGTTTTTCTGAGCAATGACACACTTAAAGAATGTGCTCGCTAGGATGTGTGTCGCTGTCGTTCAATCTTCACTTTCCGAATGACGAAATGAAGAACTAGCCAAACGACTGCTATCGAAGCAAGTAGGCAGAGTGCAATAGCGTAAAAAACGACAAGGGCTGAATGCGAAATTCTTCTTCCACACTTTACGCTTACATCAGTTCTTATGGATGTGAACGACCGAGAGGTGTGGTGTGTCTGCGTGTGTTTAACGCGTGTATGTAGCTGAGTGTGTGCATGTGCTTTGTGTGAGAAGCTGAGTGTTCTCTGGATTAAAATCGAAGTGCACTATAATGCTTTAAGCTATGAAAACGATTTGTAAGGTCGGCTATCTGTATGCACCGCAACGAAGCGAAAAACTATAGTCACGCAGTACTGAAGCATCACAAATATGGTAGTCGTGTGATCAGCAAACGAAAGAAGAAAACGATAACGCGTTCGACGTTGATCAGCCCTTAAGCTGTGTATCAGCCATTCGACTCCATTCGTAAACGTGTAGAGGTGACTGAACACGCGTTTGGCCCTTACATTTCCATTTCTGATGGCCTGCTGATCTATCAACCTAGTGTTTTTATTCTCTCAAGACAACTCTAGTATCAATTTTTCGACCACGGAGAAATGAAATGGTTGATTCTTTCAAGCATAAGCGGAGCGATCTAGCAACCTTGTGTACTATACAGCATTTCTAACCACTGTGCTACATGGAACAAATGAAAGAATATGGTAGAAAAATAAGTTCGATCCATAACTTAATGGTTTTTAGAGTAGTTTTTATTTTATTTTATACGCCATTTACAGATGAATATTTTAAAGGGGAAAAAATCAAGCTGTGGCAACAAAAGAAGAATTGGCTTGGCTGTGATTTCTAACGTGTGTGGAGAGATAAATCCGATTGTCTGGAAAGATCCGTAATGCGAAGGCCAAACACTATTCTAGTAACTGTTTTTCTGAACTATGCGATATGGTCACTTAGCTAAGAGCTAACGGACTGATCCTCATTACAACATCATACGTGACTCGCCAGCATTAGCGTAATTGTTCCTATGGGAAAATGTGAAAGGAGTTTCTCTTTAGGTTGTCCGAATTCCAATAATATCATAGGCTTCAGTTATTTCTGAAGAACTTTCTCCAAGTATACTGAATGCGAAAAAATGAAGAGCAAAGTCGAGATTATGCTGTAACCTTCCCACTGTGGATGGGATTGAATTCAAATTGCCAAGAATGCAGAAGAAGTGCAGCTGAAATAAACTTGAGAGCTTCTCGAGCTGTGAGGGCTATAAAACGTAGTACATTCCGGTCTGGAAGAAACGTTGTTGGTGACAAAGAAAATAATTATGCTGTATGAATTTGAATTGCATATAGAATGAAAGAAAATCAGAATTAGAAAGACAAGTTATGCCGGATGTAAAACTCATTAAAGCAGTAGCCATTAAATAAACCAAAACAGTAGAACGTTGATACCGTTCCTATAGAGCAGTGTTAGAAGTGCTCTGCAAATTCGTAGATGGCCTTTGGTTCGACAAGGCCAGGGAAGATTAGACCTTCCATCCTTTAGATGGTCAGGACTACGTGATTTGTATCGCAGAACAAAAACACTGTTATGGTGTACCAGTAGGCCAAGACAAGTCATTGTATAGTCATATATGCAAAAATCACCCCAACAATATTATGAATAAAGTCGAATGCATTGCGTATCGCCTGAAGATTGCTGAACAGTGAGCTGGAAAGGAGTGAAGTACAATAAGTGGACTATGAATGCCTGTCAGACTTCAAGAGGTGATCGTTCTTGACTTTTAGGGAACGATGCCTAAATCTGTCGGTATAAGGCTTCTATTTGACATCTAATTTTTCGGCGAGCCCGTTGTGAATGGAAACCTACTCGCCTCGCTCTCAAGGTGTTAAGCAATACTTTTATGTAATCATCCATTGCCTCATCTTTGTTATCAGTGTTTTCTATTGCTGTTATTGTCGTCGAACTAAACGATTCGGTCATAGTCTATACTGGTTTCGAAACTGCGCATATTTATGGTGTTGACATCAAAGTTGCCTTGCAATCCGTTTTCACTTTCATTACGTCAAATGATCTGTACATTAGATCCCTGAATGGTGTACTCAGATACCAGCATTGAAATTGTACGGCTTCTGTTTCGAACGAATGAACCAGTCCTGTAGGCCTACAGGTGAACACGGCGCTTGTGGCAGCACGTGGCAGGGGATGTACTGCCATTCTCTGAAGTAAAACCGACGAAGAATCCACAGTGGATTCTATTAAACATCGTCAACGTTGGTGTTTACTAAACTCTTGTTTTTGCGTAAATTTTATATTAATTCGATCGAAAAATAAATAAATAAATACAGTTGTAGTAGAACGATGGAAATTCATCTTATTTAAAAACGAAAGGATTTTGTCTATCAATGCTTGCACTTAAAGGATGAAGGACAAAGGTCTCGGCATTGATCAATCCCTGAGAGATGCACCATGTATTCGATTTCATTAAACATCGTTGGAGTTGACTGAATACATATCCGGCCTTTACGATGATTCGCGGTGGCCTACCGATGTATCGAGCCAGTGCTGCTCATCATCCTAGACAAGTCTGGCACCAATTTACCAACCCCGAAGGGATAAAAGGCTTAGTGAGCGACGGGCGCGGGGATCGACACAATGTGTACTGCAGTGCCCCTCCGAACCCTGTACCACATGCGCCCAATGATCGCATTTACGACTCTAAAATCTACAAGTTCTTTGTCGACCTTTTCCCACAACAACAAGGGTATTTGTTCAGTTTTCTTTATGAAAAGCGAGCCCACAGATTTATTTGTTAACTAGAACACGTAGAAAATACTTTCATAGATACATTACCTACTCAGATACTGTCGTACCGCGAATACTTCTAATTGACTTCTCTCCTTTGTAATCTACATCCATGAAATCGGTCAGATTCGTGTATTGGTTGACCCACCGCTGCCTATAGGATCTGATATCTTCTTACCTGAATGACAAATTGAGTGCTCGTGGAGCTTGATTTTCTCTATAATATCAAGATAACCGTGCTAATGCATTCCTAGTTTTTCACCTTCGACCAGTCCATGGTCCGTCATTGATCCGAGGAGGAATACGTTTAGGATTCTTCCACATTGGTAGCGATTCCTGTGATTACTCGACTGAGTAGGTGAACGAGTGATCGGTGCGATGGAATATTCTCGTGTCATGGTTTTGTATTTATTGATATGATTCATGAGATGGTAGTCGGTTTGTCCTCTCTGGGTCACAACATCGTATAATGGATAGAATAATTTCGTGCATAATACAGCAGACATTTGAATAAATGCATGAAAATTTGTCATTCTCAGTCATGTTCTTTGATCAACTTAAACACAGGCCATGAATTCCTGCTGAAAACGGTTTTATGGAATATGGGATTTATCCTTGATCACCTGCTGTCACATTGGTCCATTCAAGACTATATGATACGATCAATACGAGAGTTATTCACTTAGGAAAAGGGGACAGTTCTCTAGTCGCATTATAGCACCGCCATGGAACTGATCACTGTTTTAACGCTAATTGTTTACCAAGATCGCGCAATCGTTAAATTTCGTAGTTGTAGTGGTTCGTACTTTCTCTAGATTGATATTACATGGGTGGTGGGAGTCTGGCTGGTTGGCTGACTGGCTGCAGTGGTTCGGATTAGGACTAAACGGCTATTCCACTCGATAAGTGAGGATGAACTTTACGTTAATCACCAGGCATATGAATTCAATTGTTTGTTAAATATAGAAAAGTCACTAAAAGGATTGTATAGTGCATAGTCTTCTGCAAGTGCATCTGGGTGTCAACACGATGAACGAATGAATTGTAAACGTATAAAAATTGTGAATGTATAAGGACGGGACTGCTTTCCAAGTGATTCAGGTTTGTAATGTCGAAAACATATAGACACCAGAGAGATAGCAGGACACTTTTAATTCATTGTTTCACAATTTTTAATAGGACTCCTTTAAAGCAGTGGTTAGAGGTGCCATAGAACAAACACTTGGTCCTTGGTTTGACTCTACTCTCCAAGTTAACCAAGCACTCCATCCATTATGGATGAGCAAATTGGTGCCAGAGCTACAGGGAGGGGGGATAAAAATACTGACATAATCCTTCATATGCCTCCATAGGTCGTTGTATAGGATGCCTTTGTACTCAGTTGTTTTTGTGGTGCCATGAATGCAGTCGAATGCATAGTACACATCTAGGGGATTTATAAATGACAGACGTGTATCTTTTCATTATTATATCCACAAGGAAATTCACGAGCTTTGTGTCGCTTCATTCAAATGTTAGCACTGTTTTGCATCCCCATGAGTACCAGCATCTACGTGATGATGTAAATGGGAAAAGAGCGTTACGAGGATTATTAAATAAGAAGAACTACTGCTTATAGTTCTATAGAATGATAACATCTGTGGTACAGATAAAAAACAATACTAAGACGGTTCGACGCGTTACTAGCCGGAAAGGACAATGGCGCGTTCGTTCTCCACCGCGAACACCTGCGGTCCGGAGTTTTGCCAATGTCTCAGCATTATCTCAGTTGTAATATTAAAACCTTTAATCAACATGATGTGATATAACTAAAATTAAATTAAATTAAATTAATTAAATTACTAAAATTAATATCGTTATAGTAAATGCTGAATAATGGAGACTGAGGGTCATAACACTTCCTTTCTTTCCTTTCTTTATTTTCCTACACTTTTTTCAGTTATGAATCATCTCCACCCGGCCGCCCCAATTCGCACAATTTTTCTTCCACAAGCTAGTTTCAATCACTATCTTGAGTAATTTCTGTTGTTCATGACTGAAGAACTACTTTTTCGCATCGCAAAGTAAGCTGTTTTTATACACTGCCCATAGTGAGGTAGTCACAGGTGTCCTGAAATACACATGCGGTATTTGGTTTGGTCCGCCATCCCGGCCTAACCAAATACACAATCATTCTGGGATCAACAAATTGGTAGGAGACTCGTCTAAGAAAGCAGAAGCACTTAATTGATGTATCAGTAGGCTGCTGCTAGTCATTGTATAGGTCGAGTAAGCGCACTGGATCAAGATGCACGAACGGAGCCGGATGCAAGGTCCATCTCTGTGGGATTTCAACATCGAGAGCTTAATGCTTTAATAGTTTAGGTTCATAGATAAAATACGATAACGACAAAGTTCACATAACCATAATTCCTGTTCCTATTATTACCGCTGGGTTCACTCCTAAACATGACATCATCGTATTTGTGCAGATGTGCGTAGGTGTGCATGCACGTACTTAGATTGTATTCTGCACGTCATTTAGTCGAAAAGTCGTACCAATCAAATCTCTGAGAAGTACACAGGAAGCGCGGTACTGGTTCGCCAACGACAGATAAGTCACGACATGTGGACTATGAAAAACATGATGTGAAGTGAAGAATATTCTCATTATTGATTGTTATTACCAAAAAATACTGAAAGCGGATTTTTCAGCTAGTCTCAGTATTAGAAAACAAGCATCTGCTTGGAAGTTCATGAAGAGCTCACATGAAGTTGTAAATGTTAATGACTCTTACTCAACAGCCGTCTCGATGGATATCGCCTTTTAAGTTCTTCAGGAGGTCATAAAAACGCAAAGTTTCTTTTTTCAATAATATCTTTATCACTAATACAAGGGTGCGTGTGGCGCAGTGGTTGGAGGCGTCCTTCAACGCACACGTGGAATCGATCCCCTCGCCCATGACGCACCAAGCCTTCCATCCTTCCGGTGTCCCCAAATTGGTACCAGACTTGTCTGGGAGGATAGCAGCACTGGCTCGATACATCGGCAGGCCAACGTGAGTCATTGTAAAGGCCAGATATGCATTCAGTCACCTCCAACGATACTCAATGAAGTCGAATGCATGGCGAACATCACTCAAGGATTGATCAACGCCCAGAACTTTACCCTTTGTCTTTTATCGCTATTATTACCAATACGCCTTTTCAGATTACCGCTGGCTTTCATTTCGTCAGGAATAGTAAAGATGGCTAACTAAAAATACAGGTGTGATGCTGCACATGGTCCTATGAAAAGCGCAGATCAGTGACGAAATCTGCCATCTGAAAAATGGAACATCACTCAAGGATTGATCAACGCCCAGAACTTTACCCTTTGTCTTTTATCGCTATTATTACTGTTATTACCAGTGTTTCTTCGTAGTTTGCTGCATCATCGTTACTATAAAGTACACCTAGGTATCAAATGATGCTACGCAGCAAGGCTCCACCGCACAACACGCCCAACCGTACTAGGAAGATTCTCATCATTCCTCCTAAAAGCTTAGTTAAAAGTAAACCTAAACTACAATACGCCTTTTCAGATTACCGCTGGCTTTCATTTCGTCAGGAATAGTAAGGATGGCTAACTAAAAATACAGGTGTGATGCTGCACATGGTCTTATGAAAAGCGCAGATCAGTGACGAAATCTGCCATCTGAAAAATGGCAGTGAAGACTTTGGTGGTGTCCATCCGTCTTAGTGGACAACGACTAGCGGGGCTGACAATTAACGGCAGACAAGGCAAGTGGTTGTTAGCGTATAGCTCTTTTTTCATTGTTGTTTTTAATACTACTCCAATAAGAAGGGAGATCTTGCTGCTAAAAAGTAACAGTTTCTCTAGCAAACTGGCCTATGTTCGTCTAAACTTCTATGTGTATATGCACTTTTCTTGAAACTCTGAATGGAATATTTTGCTATGGTGTTAGTAAAACAGCGTTCCTTTGTGTCGATGCTGTTAATGCACTTTTTTGAGCGGCACTCAAGCAGTCTATTTGGCTTGTCATCCAATGCTAATCAAAGCATTCGTGGAAAATATTGTCCGTTCGGCTGCTGGAGTACAGCAGCACTTCTAGTGATAGATGGCTATTTACCATTACTATTTCATCGGCGCCCAGGAGAAGTGCCGCCGGACAAGAAGCCTTCGGTCGGCCGGGCAGGATGGCTGACATGCACCTGTCCATCGCATCCGTCTCTCGATAATGGTGTACTGATAACTTCAAGACGTCATAGTACGAAACTGAGTAAGTTACTCTAGACTTACGCTCTATGGAACTTCGAGGGACGAAGGGAATGTTGTTGTGGAAATTATTATATATACATATATATAGCATATATATGCCATATATATTCTATGGAACTTCAAGGGACGAAGGGAATGTTGTTGTGGAAATTATTATATATACATATATATAGCATATATATAGCATATATATACATAATTATATATACCCATCTACATACGTACGCTGTGTAGTCTAGACGGGATGTTAGTAAGAATAAACAAGTGATGCTGAATCATTTACAATGTTCTGACTTGCAGACGTGCAGCTCTGAAGTGCATCCGATTATTCATAAATCAGTGAGGACAAAACAATGGCGTAGGCTAAATTGGTTTGGCATAAACACTCTTAATGAACTTCCTTAAAATGTCTCAATGGTTAGTTGAAAATAGAAGTAAAGGAGAAGAAGTAGGGTGAATGAGGACGATCACAAGGGGACTGTACACTCCTCGATAATCATTTCCAGTGTCTTACAAATGCTTCATCAATAAGATTGCAGCGATTCAAAGTTAGGTATTTGGTGGGTTTCTTTGTGTCACATTTGAAACAACAAATGCTATCAGTTGCTTATATTCTTAACAGATGACAACTCTCATGTCAAGCCGAACTCGGGAGTACTTCGCGTCAATACCTTAGCTAAAGCAGAACCTTCACGGGAAATAGCCACTTCTTGATGTCCCTAGTTATAGAAGTTCAGGGATGAGAATGGCTTCCATTTTCACGTAAAGTGGAAGCAGTGTAGAGAATAAATAACTAGTGAATAGTTTTAAAAACAAGATTCTTCTTCCGATAAATAACTGATCTATCACAACTTTTCGGTACACATTCACATTCATAGATGGCTCAAAATCCCTTCTGTGGCATTTTCCTCGTGGTTTGTTTTTTCCCAGTAGATGACCGAAAAGCTATTGACCCGAAAGGAATGCAGATATTTGGTAACAGGATCTCACACAGGTGGTTGACTTCCATTCCTATTTCTACATAAATCTTAGAAAGTTGACAACGAAAAGTCATCCCAGCTGATGAAGCTGGAAAAGTTCGAAAATCTGGCCATCGTCCCAGTCCAACATGAGAGGTTGATACCTTACTGAAAACTCCAAAGGTCACTGACGATGATGAATGAAAAGGAAACGAAATCAAAGCGAGAAAGAGCATCCACTTCGCTAAGAATTAGCTGAAACAGGATCATAAATGCGACATGAATCGTTGACTCTATCCATATCGGTAGCCCGAGTCCACTGATATTCGAAATGAGCATGATATCATGCATGCTGACGTCCATTCACCTCATTCTCTGGAGTTCATCTTTTTTTACTTGTGAAAAAGTGTACTGTAATGAAAACGAATTGTGAGTGATTGACAAAGCCTTCTGCATGGTCTCCATAAAGTAAAATTTTGTCATCGTCTGAAGAAATCTGCAGATTTATTCTTTGTTTTAAATTTTTGCGCTTGCACGAGGTTAATAAACAGCATTTATTCTGCAAACGCTTCGACTGCTTCGTCTTCATCAGAACCGATGATCGGAGTTAATGTCTACAGTTCTTCTTCTTCTTCTTCTTCTTCTTCTTCTTCTTCTTCTTCTTCTTCTTCCCGATGTGGCGTCTTCGTTGTCGTACCGATACAGAACCTTCTCCTTCTGCTGCTGTTTTACAAATCCTCAGCTTTTGTGCTGATTTACTGCTTTGGACTAGGCACTCGTCGATTTGTTTTACATGAAATTTGTAGTGCTTTTAACCTTTATGCAGAAACTGTCCCAAGTTTTTCCGAAAGCATTCGAGGATCTCACATAACATTTATGTAAACGTTTTGCCTCAACAGCACGTTTTTCTTTGTTGTTTGTCCGTTCGAATATTTCGGTTGTCCTCGGAAAATTCTATCACAGCTTTTTCAACACATCATTCACATCTGCACAGTCAATTGCATTATCTTCGAATCTTGTTGTGTCCGCTCAATAGTATAAGGAATAAAGGGTTATTAAACCCTTAGGGATTCATCATGCATTTGACTTCATTAGTAGAATCGTAGAATCGACTGAGCCCCTATTTGGCCCATACAGTGCCGTTTGAGGCGTTTCGACACTGGCGTTTCTTATGCGCCCAACAAATCTGACATGAATCTACCAACCGGATGGATGAAGTTTTAGTTAAACCGGGGCGCGGCAACGAACCTACATCCACGTGTGTGTTGCGGGCACCTCTAATCACCGTGGTACACGTGCCCTTTTTTAATGCGTTTCGTATTTTCTGTAGAGCCATTTTGTGTATATGGTCTGAGTACGCTTGTATTGACTAAGGTGAGTAACGATGACGGACATGAAAAATAGTGGGCGGTTCGATGACGGCTATCAACGTCGTGTTGACTAGAAAATCTTAGAACTATCGATGCACTACTAGGCGAATAGTAAGCACGAATAGACAACTGTTACGGTGAAAAAGATGGAAATGAAAGAGGATCGAGAAGAAGAGGAAAAAGGAGTTTAAAATGAAGAAATCATAACACGAAATCTAATGTCTTCAAAATCATTTGAACAGTTATGTCCCAATTTCGTTCATCATTTTATCTGTGTATTTGTGCCTGGTAATGTTAATGTATGACTTTTTTTTATTTTATACGACTGGTCTTCCACACTTACTGTGTGGATCTCAGTATTTTTCACACTCAATTCGTTTCCACGCATCCATCATCACCGAAGGCCTTCTAACTTTCATGTGCGCCTTCGGCGTCTGCTTGAGGTTTTTCACATCGTCTCGAATTCCGTAGAATGCTGGCCGAGTCAACTCTGACTGAGATTCTGACATAGCCAGGCTACAGCGTTCCCATTTGGATTGCAGATTGATTTTTACGGGAACAGTCCCGCACCAGTTTCTCGATTGCTGAGGCATGGGAGGCATATGTGTGTATGCAAATATGTGTATGTGTCTATGCATGTGTGTATATACATGCGTTTATATGTATTAAAGAGTGCAAATATACGGTTACGTATCTATCTCGATGCAAATATGCATATATAAACGTATGTAAACATATATATATATGTATACATATGTATATATATATGTATATATATGTGTATATACATATATATGTATATATGTATATATACATATATATATGTATATATATATACATATGCCTCTGTTGTGTTTTGCGTAAAATTGCTTGTCAAAGTATTAAGCGATGATTTTTTTTCCACATTATTTTACACAATCCGTCCAATTTGAAATGAACGTGGCAATTCTGATTCCTCCGCTCTTTCATCCCTTTTTTTTTCTCCAATAATGGATCTCTTTTTTCATTTCACATTCAAAATCTACTTAGTCAATTTTCCGCAGAAGAAGTTTACATTGAACACGTTGGGAATTTGTGCTTAACTCAAACGTTATCGATAATGATTTGGGATTTCTAACGAGAAAAAGTTATCCTCCAATACATCCGGTTTTCTGCCTTATTCTTATGTACTGAATTACAGCTAGCATTTGAAAATAATTGAAGTGCACTTTAGATTATAAGCGCCAAAATATTTTGGGGAAAGGGCTAAATGGCATAGAAGCAGTAGAAATTCTATGAGGATAGGTTCGTTGTATTTCTTAAAGTCTTTAATCATTTAAACTGAAGCATTTTTATGTTCTAAACGTCTTAGTAAAGAATAACCATATAAGTTTTATATCCTAATCAGTTCCAGTTTGACTTACGGCTTCTGGTTTTCAGGACGTCATCGCTTTCTTAAGAATGGCAAACAGCCACGGGATTCATTGGCTACAATGAAATTCGCGAGGGTCTTCATATCCTCCTGTTCTGCTACAATTTATTATACGTGAACTTAAAAATATTGAACAATGAAACCTTTCAAAGTCATGAAATATAGTAATGAGTGGCTTCTTCCGGGAAATTTCACTGTCGTCAAGCGACTTTGCAAACCACCAAACCACCGTTCACTGGTTTGCAAGAGTTTGAGTGGCAAAGAGATGTGACTAATATCCTTGTCGTTTGTTATGAAATACAATAAAAGTACTTAGTAAAATAAACAAATAGTGCATGTGAATTTCCTGCTTGATATTATCCATTCAATGAACATCATTGGATTCAACCATGTCAATATCGTCGGTAGTTGTTGCTTGAAGATGCTTGTTTTGGACAGAACCGCTTTGGGGATTTGAGCTAGAGTTCATCAAAGAACCGTGGATGGCCGAAAAGCAGCTTCTTTTTTTTACTGCTAACCGCTCTATAAGGACTTGAACAGAAGTTTAACTTTTTGGCTACTAGCCCTCTATCAAAACCTGGAGAGAAGGTCTCCTTTCTTGGCTATTAGTCGCTCTGGAAGGGCATTTTTGGTCACTTGGGCTCCGTACTTCTCCACAATGTCAGGTTCTTTTTTGCCTACGACCTGTTCTATCACGGCGTTTATGTGCCATTCTGCATATCATGGCGTTCTTCTCTTGCAAAAGTGGAATCGATTCCCCTTTCTGTAGTCCATCTCAATGAAGACGACGGCTCTTGGTTAGAGCTTCGGAATGGCTTTTAAATTTTGAATGCGTACTTATGAACACTGCATCTTACACTTTCCGGCTTAGTGAAAAATTACTTTAGTGAAACCGAACGGTCAGAAAGTTTAGAAGTAAGATCTCAGGGCAAGGGCAAATAATGAAATACGCCGGAATAGAAATAAGAGCCGCTGGTTCTTTTCAAGTTCATATTCAACTAATGAAGCCTGCAAAGCGAAAAGAATCCGCTTAAATATGTGATTTTCTTTGTAGCCAGTTGTAACTGCGGTTATAAATCATCGAAGAAAAAGTGGGCAAAAGTGAATCCTAAGTTTTGCATTTTTCACTGTTTTCTCAGTGGACAAAGGCGAGGTTATTATTACTATTAATATTATTATTAATTCTCAGAAGCGACACATACGTAGGATCGATCTCCACACCCGTGGCTCATCAAGCCTTCCATCTCTCTGGGATCGGCGAATTGGTCCCAGACTTGTTTGGGAGGATAGTAGCACTAGCTCGATCCATCAGTACACCACCACGAGTCATTGTAAAGGTCAGTTATGCATTCGGTCACCTCCAATGATGCTTAATGAAATCGAATGCATGACGCATCACTAAAAGATTGATCAACTCCGAGAGCTCTATCCTTTTATTTATTTATTGTTATTATAAATACTATTATTACCACTTATCTACGATAGCTATCGCCTCGACGGTTTCGCCTTACTCAGAGTCTCTAAGAGTCATGCAGTTTACTAAAGGCAAAAACTTTCACAACTTTATGAAATAAAACTATTTTTCGGAAAAGATCCTTGCGCTTTTTCGAAAAAGTTTTAAGTGCAACTTGTGTACAACTGACACATCAAGAAATTCGCAACTATTCCCTCAACTGCCGTTTGTAGTTTGTCTTCAAGGACTAATTGAGGATAATTGAGTAGGACGCGTTCGACAGAAAACAATTGATTCATAGTGACATCCGCACTTCTACAGTTTCGTACGGTAGTTTCTATATTTGAACGAAATCGAAATAAACAGAGAATTTGTAAGAAATTAGAAATGTTCCAGCACAAGAACGAAGATTACTGTAGGAAAAAGATTTCTGCCTAGAAAATGACAACTTAGAAGAGAAAGTGAAAGTTGTCATGTTAATATTATTTCCGTCCATTACGATCTGACGATCATCGCATGAATATTCGACAAGGTGCCGAAGTAATTTAATTCAGTGGCCCGTATTCTGTCACGCAATAATCCTAGGACACAGCCACAATGATACTGAGATCTTTCCAAAATTCCGGACCGTATGGTGGATCCGTTGTCGGATAATTGTTGATGGCGCTGTTCGATAGAGCTAGCTGAAAGAGAGGCGAAATGAAGCATCCTCATGGTGTGGTGGTGAATCTGTAAGCGCCCCCGGAAGGTGTTATGGCGCGTTCGTTCCCTACCGCAAACACCTACGGTCCAGAGTTTTGCAAATATCTTAGTATCATTGCAGTTTTATCACACGTAATACCCTGCCATGAAAAATTGTAATAGGCAGTAAATAAAAGACTAACATTGTGAATTCTAAGGTAATTTTATGCTTCTCATCCAAATCAACCTTAACTTTTGTGGAGTAGAAAGTATTCATTATAAACCTGTAAAGTGGTTCGATCGCTTAGAAATGAGTGTTGTTCTCAATTCGTCGAAGAACACGCAATGGAAATCCGTTTGAAAGAAATGGTTAACGATATCCCAAAGGACATCCATTTAACTAAAAACCAATCCATGGTTCAAATTTTCCAGTCCATTGATCTTTGTGGTGGATTGATTCGTTGAAAACAAATCTTTTCCGATTGTCCAGTTCCTACACAGCACGGTAGCCTTGGACAACTAAGTGGAGATTGCTTTCACTTCCTTTTCTCACTTCAGCGGCTTTGTAAGAGAATTTCGTCTATTCTATTTCATCTTGTTGAGAGCGAAAGGTTCTCTGAACTTGTGCACCTAGTACGTCATTGCCAGATAGATTACATTCGTGTGGAAGACGCAAACCGGTTAATTGCCATTCTCTGTAGTCGAATAGCGAGCAGGGGTAAAATTGTAGATCGAAGGCCATCATGCCATTTTTCTAAGACGCAGATGGATTCGGATTCATACACTTGGCAATCTCGCGCCAAATTAACTTATACTTTTCGTAAACACATGCTCATACTCACTTATCATTCGTCTGCGGTGTGCTTTGGTGTGTACTAATTCTGCTGTGCTCGTCAAATTGCCAATCGCCTACAGTCTGCAATTCAAGTGTCTCATAAACATATGAGAGACGACGATTCAAAGACACCATCGATAAAGCGATGCAACTACTCCAGAAGGATTATGAGTACGGCTAGGTTCATGTTAGAGCTAAAGCGTAGTGAACCACTATTGATAAATAGAAAATAATCACAGAAAAGTGGCCCAAAAACGTTCACCTACGAAGAATTTAGCTCTTTTTATTTCCTTTCCTGAACGCTTCGGCTTAGGCGAGCAGGGTACCTGCGACGGAAGTGTTACACTAGTGATGTCCAGCCGAATCAGTCGAAGATTAGTAAGATCTTTGGGTGACATAGATAGGTTATTCATTTCACAGACCACAGTGAAAGTGTTCATTGAATATAATCTTACTAATTCGATCCGAGCTGCCGAGGAAGAAAAGGGTGATACGGAGTATAATTAAAATTCGTCGAATATCCAGCCACCGTTGTTTATGACAAGCTAGATGCCTAAGAAATTAATATAGTCGTATTTAAGTGCTATCACGTGAAAATTTGTTTCCCTCGTCGTTCGTATTATGCAAACAGTGCGTCGGCGTAAGGACATCATCAGCACGACGGCTGTGAGCAGCGTTAAGTTGACCACGTCTGGTCCGCAATTACACTGTAGTTTATACTAGTTGTGTACTCTCTAACGATTTTGAATCGCTGGCAAATACGAAAATATTCGCTTGCCTCGCACTCTCGACCTTTTCCACTTTATGTGTTCGCACAGGAAGACAACACCCAGGAAGAGCCAGGCGTAGAGGGCAAATTCAGCTAGAAATCGGGGGTGGAACGGAGTTGTTCGAGACGAAAGTAAATTGACAGGACTTGCTGAGTAATATGGAGTCTATAAACTTAAGTGTTATGGAAAAATGAAAGCTGAACAACTACTAACCCTAGGTAGATAGAAAAGGACAAGAAAAAAGAAAAAGACAAAAAGAGATTTTTAATTTCAAACAGTGTTAACACATGAAACGACTATCTAAATAACCACGTTGTCGAAGTTGTTCTCAACTGGAGATGCTAACTTGTAATGTACCAAAATTAGGTAGCAAGTTTGTTTTTTTTCACTTCATCACTAATCATCACCATCATGAACTACGAACCTGTAACAATACCTAACGTTAACGTCATAGTTCGGTTCCTTAAGCAAAACAAGGTAAATCTCGACGAGCAGAGAAGCCACGTGCTTAATTAATACAGTCCTTTAAGACTGAACGTGCAAGTATTTAGCGGCTCTAATGATCAAACTGGGCCGCATTCGCAAACGTCTTCACACTTCCGCGAAAAGCGTTTTTCGATGCTGAGCCCTTCACTAACGTTTTTTCTTAGCACTTATGCGACATCGACGAAAGATGCCAGACAATGCCTAATTTCATGTTGTTTTGGATTTGCCAGTATTTCGAAAATAGGCGACAATTTTCCCATAATTGGAAGGCTGGAGTTGCTAAGGAATAGCAGAGCTGCAGAAGAAACTTTACTTTATCTCTGTAGAAGTATGAAGTATGCTAATATTCACTGTGTATTACTATAGTCCATCGGTCCATCGGACAAACACATTGATTTCAGCATTTGGAAGTGTATTGCTGTCTCCGTGGAGTAGAACTATTTCCAAACTTTTTGTAAATTCCTAAATGCAGAGCGGAGCTCTTCTCGGCCAACGCCCGTCACAGTTTCTATATCGGATGAGTTATTCATTCATTACAAGAAGTGTATAAAATAAGTTCGCTGCATCGAAAACACCATGGTCTCCTGAGAGGTCCACCGGCCACAATGGCCTTCCCGGTCCGGCAAATTGACTCCTATAGAGATCACGTCTCCGCGTGTGTATTAGAGAATTCATGTCATCATGTTAGGAAATCATCATCTAGAATTCGGCGCGGCTAGTGACATGATTCCCATACAGACAATCTAAGGACATTTAGAACAGAGCTACTTTTCGATATTGTCGCCGCTGTCCACTAATCGATTGCACAGAAGCTCTGTTGTATTGGTTAAGGATGCCCTGCAATAGAGCCACGAGCTTTGGTTTGATCTCGCGTTGACTAACAAAGCCTCCCATCCTTTTCGGGATCAGCAAATTTGTACCAGATTTATCTCGGAGAGTAGAATAATTATTTTTTAACAAATGGCCTCTAAAGACAAATGGCTCGTATAAGCTCGAAATGCTTCCATCCTGAATTGCTGTAACACATTTACGCTGCTACGAATAGAGTTGGATGCACGCTGAATTCGGAAGATGTTAATCAAAGGCCGAACCTTTTATCTATTCTTTATCGTTTGTTCTGAAAGCCTACGAAAAAGTGTTGGCTCTGAATCCCAGCCATTGTCGTCCTCATTGGGTTTTTTGAAAAATCGCCATGAAAGACCGTAAAGGATAAATGAGAATAGAAACTGCTCTCCATGAACATCTATCTATTTTGATATACTACTTCGAGAAATTTTTTCCACTCTATTTCGACCATCTCTGAACCTTGGGTTCGTGTGGCATAAATCTCGTCCAACAGCAATACGTACGACTTAATCCACAATGGTGAACTGAATTGTAACACTAAATGGAGGGGAGAGGCGTGAGGACTAGATGAAAGCCGCAATGGAATGAATAGTGCAGAGATGCATCCATAGAGAAAAGAAAACATTGAAAGAAAAAAGTGCCAAAGAAAGGATTGAATTCGAGGAAGAAGTGGAGATTTTGAGAAAATAATTCAGAAGCTGCAAAACGAAGTATTTTTCTTTTTCACCTAGAAAATTTGCTTCTCGTACATGAACTTTTGCAACCTTCGCATTGTTTTCAAGGGAACTTCTTCAATACTGGACTTAGAGCTTCAGCTGAGTTTAGAACCCGCGGCTGCCTTTCCCAAGGGATAATGTGATAACCACCATACCAAGCGAGCCTTTGTATTTCTATCAGCCACTACTTCTGTTTTACTCCATCGATGCTCTCTGAGTTGTACTCAGATCTCAGCATACTCGTGGCTCTATTATATTCCAAAAAGCACCCTAACAGAAAAGAAGAATAGGCAGTAAATGAAGTCAACATACTGATCCCTTCAATATTATTTGTAAATTCTTGAAAAGCAACAAATTTTTCCAAGGCGTGCATCTTCTGCTCAAGAATAAGCAGCTTTCCAGCAGGACTGCTTTCATTCTGATTTACAGATAAATGACAATGGGGTTTTTTTAAAAAAAAACACTTTGAATGTGCAGTGGTTGGATGCGCCACTGCGACACACACGTGGAATCGATCCCCGCGCCGATGGCCAAGCAACCCTTCGATCCATCCGGGATCGGCAAATTGGTACCAGACTTGTCTAGAAGGGTAGCAGCACTGGCTCGATACATCGGCAGGCCACCGCGAGTCATTGTAAAGGCCAGATATGCATTCAAACACCTCCAACGATACTTGATGAAGTCGAATGCATGGCGCGCCTTCAGGGATTAATCAACGCCAAGAGCTTTATCCTATATTTTTAGCCACTTTGAAAGAAATGTAAAAGCTAAAAAAAAACACTTAAAAGATAAAAAGAAGAAAAAGAAATGAAAGAAGAGAGAAAAAAGAAAAAGTTCTTTTGTAGGCTTATGCATCAATGAAATTGCTGGAGCTTCTGGTTTCAATCAGTGTTTTTCTACAACAGCACTGACACTTCTGCAACAATAAATCGTTTCATGAGTAAGAAAATGAAAAATATTATTAACATGAATGAAATTTTTATAGTGTATATTGCATGTGCGTAAACATAGTATATGTACATAGTACATGTATACAATATATAGTGATATCGCTAGCACGGTGCTGGTTCGATTCCGCTGCGGGTCCATTAAGTCTCGCATTCCTCCGGAGTCACGGAATTGGTACATAATTTGTCTAGGAAAAGTTCACTTTCTGTAAACAAGTGAGAATCGGAGTGCAATACAAAGTATAGCCAGTTTCACTCAGGACTATAGGGCGAATCGACCCCACCAGCATACAACGACATTCATGACGAAAGGAATTCCTTAAGTAGCCACCGAAGCCAAACGTAAAAGTTGGAAGGCATTCGTCGTGATGGATGTGAGGAGACGAATCGAATGCGAAAAGTTGTGGGATCTGTGCAGTAGGTGTGCAAGACGGGTCCTGTAAAAAAGTATACAAACATGGGCCTACCTATAAATAGACATATACTGCCCTGACATGGTGTAGGACTTAACAAAACTATATGGAACTTTCCTAATTTACGGATTGATAGTTAAACGTGCACCAGAACCTTCAATGCTCACTCTTGGGAACTCGCGTGAAATCAATGAATGGTTATTTTGTCTCTGCTGGCGGTTTGCCTTGTACAATCTGTATGCACATCCCTTATTCTATCTCTGTGTTATACACTTCTATTCTGGCAAGTAGCACTCTGAGAAGTCTGAGACGACCGTCGCCATTTGAGCGCCATAGCACCGTCCCGAAAGTCCAGCTAAATTTTTCAACCATTTGAAAACGAAAGTCGAGCGGGGAAGATGCTGCGGACCAAATTACGTATAAAAACAGCAAGCGTACTTCTTATCCCCATAGATCAGAACCTTTCTTTGGGCACGATTTGAAAAGGTACTAACAAGAGCATTCGGGAATTCAACAATGAGGATCTCATTTAGCCATTACATCCGGTGTCGATTAATTTTGAATCCTACCTGGCAGGAATGTGGAGGAATCCCTCCAACAAATTATACCTAAGTGTAGGCGTCCTTTTCACAAAAGCAGTATCGAAATATTTTCTCCAGTGGAAGCTGTGGTGTACCTCGCATTTTTCGAACGAGTGCCTCAGTTGACCCTAACTTACTCATTATCATATTCCCAGCAATTTTCATTCTTTTCATTGTCTTAAAACCATGTTAGAGCAGTGTTTGTATTCGCCTATGTGACGTGATGATCTTTCTTTGCTTACTTAAATGCTTTATGCTTTTTGCCGGTGGTTTTCTTAAGAATCTCGAAATACCAGTGTTAGAGTGTACCACAAGCATTTCACCATGGAAAGTCGACGGTCTTTATGCACGTGATAGAAGTTCGCTCCTTGTGATTTGGATTCGCTTCAATTCGCTCTCCACAGCTGTTCCAAGCACGTTCGACCGTAGTGATTTTCATGAGTATTCATGATGAAGTGTGACCACAGAGCATGGAAGTGAGCTGATAATAGTAATTGTTCAAAGGCTACCGTTAAGAAGAGTCATGTGGTCTGTCTACCAGTTTTTGACATCTGGACCTATGTGGTAGCATGTCTAATTTACTGTAGGTGTTAAGGTCAAAGCACCGGATTCCTCGTCTTGCTTGCTTGCTACGAGATAATCTACCATCACCTTCTCGATAGTGTGTTCGATAACACTCAGTAGCCTTCGTATTCTTGTTGAGCAAGCGCGAGGCGTTATTATTATTCTTTATTCACAAATAAGCTGACGTTTCGGCGGACTTCGCCTTTCTCAAAGCCGCTTTCTATGAGGCTTCCACTGAGTATGTCGAGTGGAGACCAACCGCACAGAATTCACATGGAATCGTAATGTCGACATTCTATACCAGGTGGAAGCCTCAACGTCAACGTCAGCTTATTCGTTCGTGAATGGAGGATAAAAATAACACCTCGCTTTTGCTCAACAAGAATACGAAGAATTATTTGATCAATGCCGAGGTTAATAGAAAGTCGGTCGTGGAAGTTAACTCAGTACTCTTTCATCCCACTTGCGTAGCATTCAGATTTTCGAAAAATGTATCAAGGAAAAAGGAATAGTAGAATCATATACGTGTGAGCAAATGCAGATGTCCTTGGTGTATCACTGCACCACTGATGCTATCATAAGCTGTCTAATCTTTACGTATCGTTCTGCGCAGCTCTGGCACTGTATCATTCATGATGAAGGAGATCCGACTTAGATGCAAAACGCTGGCGCATTCGAAAATATCCTTCCTTTTGAGAGTGACTGGGAAACCTAGAATAAATCCGTTGTTTATGAACTATTTTTAATTCGTGCCTGTCCCATTTGAGCAACGTACGGGTCTTCTAACACCTTAAATGCGGCTCTGAAGAAGGGGAAATAGCCGAAACGTCGACCACAGAATCACAACGACATCTAACACCAATCTCGCGCTAGCTCAAAGAGGGCAGTTCATATTTTACACAAGTTAATTGTTAATGGCGAGGTTTATTGAAACCTTGCCCTTTGCGTTATTTAATCTTAGTCAAAGATCATTCATTCCACATTGGATATCGATGTCAGCGAGTACCTTATTCTGATTAGTATTTGATATTATAAGTACAATTTCGTCAGTACACAGTAGCTAGCGTTACGGTCGACCATTGACTTCCATTCTAATATGGTCACGTCTTAATCTTAGAATTCGTTCTCTAGAGTGGTTATGGACAACGTTGGCGAGAACACATCATTTTGTCAGACCATTTCTGTCAACGTGCCCTATGAATGATGAGGAAAGTTGTACAGTGACGAGGAAAGTTGCAGAATATCTTATGAAGAATTTTTGTGGACCGAACAGGATACGATTCTTATCCAAGTGTTGGCTTGAAGTTTCGCTTCAATTAAGTAGAAATGGTTCTTGAAGTCAATAAAATGAGACATAGAAGTACCTTCTATAGTGAGTTTCGTCGTGGTATAAATAACAACTACCATATTCAACTCTTTTCAAATCCGTCCTCATCTAACTGTAGGTGCAGGGCGCCTCCGACCACTGCACCATGCGCGCCCTTCGGTAACGATAAAAAGCTCTAAAGCTCTCGGCGTTGATCAATCCCTGAGGGATGCGCCATGCATTCGACTTCATTGAGCATCGTTGGAGGTGATTGAATGCATATCTGGCCTTTACAATGACTCGCGGTGGCCGGCCGATGTATCGAGCCAGTGCTGCTATCCTCCCAGACAATACCAATTTGCCGACCCCGGAGGGATGGAAGGCTTGGTGAGCCATGGGCGCATTTTCACGTGCGCGCCGCAGTGGCGCCTCCAACCACTGCGCCACACGCGCCCTTCTCGGTAACGATACCTTATAAAAATGTAAGAAAAAGATAAAGACATAAGATAGAATAAGAGCGGAAAAAACTTGGTGCAAAAGTTTACGATCTTAAAGCCAGGTACTTTGAATTTTTTTATGAGGAAAGAATGGCTTATGAAGGACATGATTATTAGGATCACAACTAGAACTTCAGAACAACAACGACTTCGTCTAGACAGGCGTTTAATTTACAATGACGTAGTCTCCTTCACTAAGGTGCACAAGTCTGGAGGAGTTCCACGTAGCGTCTTAGAGATAGTGAGCTGTGAATGAAGACGGTCCTCCCTACAAATTCAAAATCGTCTAATCTTATTCGCCTACGAGTTCTAAGATATGCGAAGTTCTTCACACGTTTTCCTTCACAGAGCTGATTTTGGCGTTCAAATCGACGATGGGTGGGTAAAGTACAGCATTTTTGGCACACTGTAGAAACAGCCTTTCCTGCAAAATTCCGAATTCACACAAGAAACATTGATTTCGTCGTCTCGATAGTTTGATATACAAACGAAAACTGTTTACGCGACCGTTGTTTCAAACCATTTCAACCGTAAACGAGTAACTTCTATTTCTGCTATCTCGCATGCAGAAGAACATCTGTGCTTCAGTTTCACAAGCAACGTCTAATGAGGAATGTCCTGGGCCGGTTCGATGACGTCGTGCTCAATATTCTTAGCTCTCGAAATCAAGTTCTTAATGATAACTTGCGTTTCAAGCATCAAAGTTCACCACTACTGTTTATTCCCCACTATTGTCTCTATTGCACTTCATCGCCATCTGAATTTACAATCCCCGCTTACCAAGAATACCCAAGTGAATATGTCTCATTTGTGTCTCAAGGACAACTGTGAGGTCACATGTAATCATGTTTAACCGTCCAAAGGCTACTTGCAAGTGCATCACGTGTTTTCCCAGCTAGATTGACCATAAATCTAGAACTTCGTCACTTTCAGCTCAATAATGGCCAACTGAAGATGCACGGTATGAAAATTATAATAGAAAACTCGTTCGTAACAGTGATATCTCTCGAAGTTTTACTAACATATAATGAATATTACAATTTCGTGTCAGTGAATGTTAAGCCTGAATGCTATTATCACGCATTCGAGTTAGAACCACACAAAGGTGGTCAACTGAACTTGGAGGAACGACAGTCAGGCTTGTTCGGAAGAAAGTTCGTCCAGTGATGTCCTTCGTGTTCTTGCTTCTCGTTCTCCATGTTCTTCCAGGAAATCTATTCCTGTTTCACATTATTGGTCTCCTAGGAAACCAAGAGAATAACTTTTTTGTGGTAATGAAAAGTGGTGTCTATTTCTCAACGTGTACTAGACAAACGACAAAAGACAAACCCAAATAAACTTCAGTTTCTACGTTTTCAATACACATCATTGGCTATTTCCTCCCATGTCGATTCAAAATCCTCTCACAATTTCCCAAATGCTTTTAGCAAAGAACTGCTGGCATATTTTTATAAAAGGATACTGGCCTCATAACGTAGGTGTCCTACAGTCTTTTGCTTTAGCAAACCTGAACTGGAATGATGGAGCGATACATCGACAGATTCCATGAAAGCTTCAGAGTAACGCTATAGTCATAACCTCACCTACACCATTCCCTTCCCTAATATTAAATTGTTGCTCATTCAATTTCATGTATGAATAAAAGGCCATTTTTAAAAGATGACGCATTTTTATCTTCACTTTATTTTATTTTATTTGACTCGTCTTGACGTCTACTTTGCGAATCCTAGCACTTCTCACATCCGATTCGTTTCTTCGCATCGATTGTCCACCAAGATCGTAATTCAACTTTTACGACTGGCTTCGGCTGCTGCTTGAGGATTTTCATTTCACCTTGAATGTCGTAGAATGCTAGTCAAGCAATTATCCCTGAAGTCCTGAGGTAGTCGGGCTGGAGCGTTCCCAACTGGATTGCAAAGAGTGATTTTTCCAAGACAAGTCCGAGTGCCAATTTCATGTGCCCGGAAGGATGAGAGGTTGATTGGCCAGGAGCGCAATCGAACTAGCACCATGATCGTCATAACGTACATCACTATTACTGTGCTATCCGCTCTGCCACTTTAACAGACGACATAAATTGATTTAATAACTCTTCCTTGAAGAGAATAGGATTTACTCGACGAAGAATCTAAGCTTTAGATACGATTGAATAGCTGTCTGTCTTCTGTGTTTTTCTTTCTGAATTCGCTCGCAGTTATAAATGTACATCGGATGTGAATCCAGTGAATCATCACTCCTCTCAAGTCAACAAGTTTTTCGCTTACCCCACTTGCGCTTTGAAAGAGCACATAAACATGAATGCTTTCAACTAATCTCACGAATTATCAATATCAGTGTAGGTCCCGGCCAGAAAATGTAATAATGCGATATCACTTTATTCATTCGGTCGTAGTAAAATTTTTCGTTTTTGAAGGAAATGAGTATTCACGAGGTAATTTTATCAGCTGCTTGATTGTAGAAAACTTTCCCATTACCTAACTATAGAGGGATTTAAACATTACAGTGTCCTCATATCGGAATTTTTTCCCACTTCACACTAGGCTAGAGATGCTTTGGAAGTGTTTTACATTCCCAAGCAAAATCTTCATAGTGAGCTTTCAAACTTCTGTACGCTCATTTGATTCAGTTGGCTTCTTCCGATGTCCTTCTACGAGACAAATGGTATAGACGAACACGTGGCAGTCGACCAGCTGGACCACTTAGCTGTACCGAGGAAGCACTACATACTTGCTGTGTGTGCATGTGTATCTGTGTATGTGTGTGAATGCTTGTGTGTGTGTGTGTGTGTGTGTGTGTGTGTATGTGTGTGGTGTGTTTGTGTTTGTGTTTGTGTTTGTGTTTGTGTCTGCGATTTGGGTGGTTGCACCACGTGTTCGATACGAAGCTGAACAACGTACTCGGCCGCAGTTTGACTAGTGCATGCTAATCTACGTTCGTGTGTTTGAATTGTGCTTCGACGTGCTACAGAATGACATCGAATGCACTAAAGGTCGGAGGTTCGCTCTTCTCGAAAACATGTTTTCGTTAGTTGGACGTGCACCGATGCGTTCCGATAGAAAGTCCGTTTGGACTTTCAGCAATCGACGGGGCCAAACAATTCTGCATATACTTCAACGTGTTGCCGAGGGAGACGGAAAAAATCGAGACTTATTTCATGTAATAGAAAATGACTTCTCTCTGGTGTGTCTTGTATTCAGGTGTTTTTCAGCGATATTAAATGACTCTTTTTGCGTATTATAGGATTTCCCGAATCGGGTTTTACTTCGGGAATGTGTACCTGTAAAATTTTTCGTTTTTGAAGGAAATGAGTATTCACGAGGTAATTTTATCAGCTGCTTGATTGTAGAAAACTTTCCCATTACCTAACTATAGAGGGATTTAAACATTACAGTGTCCTCATATCGGAATTTTTTCCCACTTCACACTAGGCTAGAGATGCTTTGGAAGTGTTTTACATTCCCAAGCAAAATCTTCATAGTGAGCTTTCAAACTTCTGTACGCTCATTTGATTCAGTTGGCTTCTTCCGATGTCCTTCTACGAGACAAATGGTATAGACGAACACGTGGCAGTCGACCAGCTGGACCACTTAGCTGTACCGAGGAAGCACTACATACTTGCTGTGTGTGCATGTGTATCTGTGTATGTGTGTGAATGCTTGTGTGTGTGTGTGTGTGTGTGTGTGTGTGTATGTGTGTGGTGTGTTTGTGTTTGTGTTTGTGTTTGTGTTTGTGTTTGTGTTTGTGTTTGTGATTTGGGTGGTTGCACCACGTGTTCGATACGAAGCTGAACAACGTACTCGGCCGCAGTTTGACTAGTGCATGCTAATCTACGTTCGTGTGTTTGAATTGTGCTTCGACGTGCTACAGAATGACATCGAATGCACTAAAGGTCGGAGGTTCGCTCTTCTCGAAAACATGTTTTCGTTAGTTGGACGTGCACCGATGCGTTCCGATAGAAAGTCCGTTTGGACTTTCAGCAATCGACGGGGCCAAACAATTCTGCATATACTTCAACGTGTTGCCGAGGGAGACGGAAAAAATCGAGACTTATTTCATGTAATAGAAAATGACTTCTCTCTGGTGTGTCTTGTATTCAGGTGTTTTTCAGCGATATTAAATGACTCTTTTTGCGTATTATAGGATTTCCCGAATCGGGTTTTACTTCGGGAATGTGTACCTTGGAGAAATGCATCACATCTTCAATAATACCTTTAAGAGTTGGTAATCTAGATTGAGCGGTCGTTAACCCGTTGAAGGCAGTCGAGGTGCTTGAGGAACTGCTACTCAGTTAACGTAAGCATGGCAAAGATTAGTTGAGGAGGAAGAGCTTCACAGCTCAATTTGATCGTATTCTGACGCATTTCCAGTGAAACATGTTGCGTTATTTTGTAGTGCTGAGGTTCCCGGTTCTTTTTTTTTGATCAACACTGGACGTGGAAATGTCTGCTGTTGGCAACATTTGTCGGTTTGCTGAGAATGTTTGTTTACAGTAACAGTATCGTTAACATTCACGAAGCTATAGTGAATGAGTTCTGCTGCAGGGGAACAAGCCGCCATCATTATAATTGCATTCGTTGGAACTTTGATTTCGTTAAAGCTTTGGGTGTTCTATTGTAATTCAGTAAGTGCGTTTAATATCATCAGTTGTTGTGTAGGATCGGCTTTTAGTTGGAAATCATAGTACCATTGAAAACTGAATGGTTCCTGTTGCCATAAAAGAGCAACTTTCACAAAGACAACTAATGAAACTACAGTACAATGTTTCGTTAAACGGCCTGTCTATTCGAATTGATGACGACCCAGCTATCCAGAAGTTTGAAGGGTGGCGCTGTATTATAGAGGAGTGATGTTCGTTGAAAGTTCCAGCATAGCCCATAGCCAGTACTTAACTCCTGTGTTCTCTACATCAGTGGAAAAGTATGGCGGGCTTTTTCATAGGGCAATTTTGAAATGCTGTGATTCGACTCAAATAGAGATTCCAAAAAGGGCAAAACAAACGATGTTTAGAAGCGCTTCGTTCTCGACAACAGCATGACAGTCTACTTAGTCCGGTTGCCTGAAATTCTGAAGTGCTAAAACAACGAATTCATTAAGGGTCTTTTTATTAGCCACTCGTTTCTCGAACATTTTCTCAGCAATTCGATTTCGATGTAGATAAAAAAGTTGTAGTTAACTGGAGAGGTGTAATGAGAACGCCAGATAAGGTAGAAGCTGGTACCTTGACGAGATCCGCAGCGCTAGTAGTACAACGTGTGGTTGGGAGCACTTGCAAAACACAATTGGATCCCTTCTGTTGACCAGTGCTGGATGAGCACTTTGAAATTTTTGAATAATTCCATCGATTTCGTGGTAGCACTTCATTGCGACACTGAAATGATAAAGGATAATAAAAGATAAGTGTATGTCGTTGCTGAATTCCTTAGGTATGCGTTATGCACTTGACTTCACCAAGCATCATTATAGATAAATGGATGCAGATCTGTCCTATGCAATGGTTTGCGGTGGGCAACCATGTATGAATCCAGTGCTGTCGTCTTTCCAAGCAAGTCTGTCACCAATTTCCCGACTCCGAAAAGCTACAAGCAGTGATGAGCTCAGTGCATTGGATCGAAGCAATGACCACGTTCGTATTGCAGATCGCCCTTATCAACTAAGGTACACTCCTGCCCAATGCAACTACTTCGAGAGGATTCAGAACACAGTGATGGACTTGCTGTAGCTTCAGACCAACCACTAAGCTGTAACACCAACTCTTTGGTCTTGATCTCTTCTATATTAACCTTATCTTTATCTTTACCTTTACCTTTATCTACCTTTTTGCTTTATCGTGTAAAAGGACACCGCTTAGTGAAGTTCTCAATCAGAGTGGTGCTCCCTCCACTGGATCCGACTTGATGCGACTATGAGCATCCACACCGCGACGAGGACCACCTGTGGACTGTCAACCCGGATCTCTACGGCTATATGGAGGACGAGGATGCCGGAACTTTACCCGAATAAGAGTTTATACCAATCTCATGTCAGCTCAATCATAACTTACCTTTATCGGTTAGATTCGGTATCGAGAGTTTACAAGTTTCATCAGTATTTAGCCACTACACAGAGCGTTGTCTGCTATCATGAATGATCCACTTTTCAACGTACTTCAAAATATCGCACAGAAAGCGCAGAGCACATTCCACTATACCGATTTCCATGCTCACTGCTCCGTTTGCCTTACACACATTCGTTGAATTTCTTCTGCTCATCGTTACCTTTGAAGTGATAAACGATTGTCAATTGATTAATTTCAATCTCTTCTGCATCTTTTCGAGTAATTTTCAGACAGTCAGGTCTGATTGCAACCCTCAGATGTTCGTAAGCGAGTGATAGTGAGCTTCCACGACCTTGTACGCGACAAAAACTTATCTACGTTCTATATTTTTTAGACTATCTGGATATAACGTGTTCAGAAAAGCTTAACTGACCGCGCTTTTGTAATATTTAGAGTATCTTCGGCATCGGCATCTCTATATTTAAGCTCGTGAAGCCAAACGACAAGATGAAATTGTTGCATTAGGTATCGTTTCAAAACGATTTGACATTAAAGTGCCGGAGGAAGGAGTACATGGCGATTCGTTGATCAACAAACACGCTTAAAATGATGTTCAGAAATATGTAGGTAATGATTACTGAAATAACCTTTGTTACTAAGGTTTATTATAAAAAAGTCACTGTTTTTGCTTCAATCTACCTCGGTTGTAAATTAGCGCTCGCCTTGACAATCTTGTGAAAATTTGTGGCTTACGACTTTCCTAACTGAGTTGCTTCAAATCGAATCGCTACAAATCCATAGTTTCCTTGCGCCGGTACACAGTTCTCTCTTATCTATTGTCCATTTTTTTTTACCCAGCAGGATATTATGTGAAATACAAGTCTCCCGAATGGATAATCACGGCTCGAACTGGTCTGGTGTCCAAGTTTTGCAATTAGTACCACAGTTCTCTCGGTAGGATGAAGGCTGAAATTGAAGAGATATAGAACTCCTCATTTTAAATATCTTGTTTTCATTTTCAGCATTCTCCAGGTTGTTATTCATCACACGTTTACTTCCTCACAAAAAAACTCACTAACGCACATAAGAATGGGGACAGATTGCTGAAAAAGAAAACGAGATATCTATAATCCGATGCTGAGGCTAATAGAAAGTCAATCCTGCGAACTCCTCATTTTATCTTTAAACTTTTCATATTTTGCTTGTAAGTACAGAATTTTCACCTTTTGCGTTGAAACGACTCTAGAGCTCAAGTTCCACCCTACGTCATCACTTTTGTTTTTATGGAGATTGTTTTCACTTAAGGTTGTTTTTATATAACCGTCATGACGTCGATTCGTCGTCAGCTGCTGATATTTTATTAATAATCCAAGCACTTGAGAACATAGACGCTTGTCATGCACATAGGACAAAATTTCCCGTATCGCTCGAAAGGGTTTACATACGAATATGATTCTTTAATGTTTAACTCTTGAAAGTAAAACTCAGAATGATTAGAGGTTTTTAAATTTTCAACGCATCTTCTACAATGACGTCGATCAACGACCATTCGTGGACCACTCCCTTTGAAAAACATCTGGCTGGTTTAGTCTCTTTCTCTGCTGAATGCTCGAGTCTCAATAAGAACAATCGAAAAGAGCATTTTAGTCGGAATTTCATCGTGATCTATAAAAACGATGTATGGTGCTGGAAAACAAAACTTGACGGTTCTGAAGGCTTTTAGCGCACTTGACGAAGTTCACTGCGATTCGAGATATTTAGGTCAAAAGGTGATCAGCGATTCATGCATTGAAGTTGATGCATACAGTTGTAGACATGGCAGTTTAAAAGGAAACGTAAATTGAAACGATTTGCTTACGGGTTTCAGAAAGGAATGCGAATTCACAAAAATGCCTAACAACAAAAGTGTTGCATCAGCTTAAAAAACTGCTAGCGAACATCGTTTGTTGCCTTCGAAAAGTTTCCACTGAAGATGAGAAATCTTAAGATAAGAAAATCAACGTGCTCGTATCGACGGTGATCATTTGAAGACTTCAACTGAAGATCTATGCGGGAAAGTTTAGAAGTAGGGTTAAAATCTGTGTGTAAGTAAAGAGAAACAGTTTTGAAACATCTTGTTCAAATCGAAGAACTCGAGAAATCGATTCCGTGAGCCCCTTTCTCCCAATATCTTCCCATTACCCTTAACGGCAAGATACTGGGAGAAATCATAGGCAATCCAACAGTCGAAGCTATTTTGAGAATTCGTGGCCTTGAGAAGCCATGAATTTTACCGTGATAGACTGAACTAACAGGTAACACTCTGGAATAAATTTTCATATCCTGGTGCTGCTCCATTAATAAGGCTCATTTTTTAAGCAGCGACGCTTTAGGTCTTGATAAATGTATTTGAAACCGAAACGGTTTATCACTCTTTATCAAGCACTGACACTCTGAAAAAAACTAGTATAAAAAATTGTTGCCTTTGTTCTCCCGGATACGCCTGTCACTAATTTACCAAATGGAGGATTGGCCATCCTTGGGTGCAAAGGACACATGCCCCCTCACTGGGTCCCCTTCTTGCTGCGCTACACCGACCTTTATAAACATCTGAAGTTGATAGTTTAGGAAAGACATTACTTAACAATCCAAAAGGTTATGTTGGCTTGAAGCTAACCTAATTAGACAATTCAAATAAAGTTTATGGCTACTATGTACGTTTGTGTAACAATTACACAAGAAATCAGTGAGGGTAAAACCCATAGAGAATTTTGTTTTTGATTGGTGAAATGCCATAGAAAATGCGATAATGCTGTTTCTTTAAAAAGCCGTTGTTCTGTATCGATTCACACATCTGGACTTGAAGTGCACTTCACCGGAGCTGTTCAGACGGGATTTTTATTCGTAAGCTTTTGATTCCTATCTGATGTAATTCCTCACATTTATTGCAGTAAGAACGACTGAACTAGCTCCTTTGTAAAAACCGCCTACTTGGCGCCACAACGTCAGCCGAATAATGTTTTTATGCCAATCTCGTGTCAGCTCAATCATATAGAAAATTATTCGTTGTTGTCATCGAGGTTTAGCGAAAGTCGGCTTTAATACTTACGTCTTTGTCTGATGTTCATCTAGTGCGCTATCTGTGAAAGTCAAAGACTTCATAGAAAGAAATTTCAATAATAATCAGCGTATTGACTTATTACTTACCACATACTCTTTTCAATGGCAGGGCATGTTGCGAAAAATAACACCAATGAAGCTAACATATTTGAAAAACTCCGGACCGCAGGTGTGTGCGGTGGGGAAACATACGTGCCATTACCCTTTCCGAGGGCTTACACTCTCCTTCGTTTCGCCCGTCTCTCAGTTAGTTCTATCGATCAGTACCATCAGTAATCACCCGTCAGCGGAGTTGAGCTGGACAGCCCAAACTGGGTTTATTACCGATTTCGGCTCCTCAGATCAATCGCGCTAACGAGTGATTGCTTATGGCACTGATCTATAGAACCAGTTGTGCTATAGGCGAAAAGAAGGACCACCATGGTGTGGTGGTGAACGCGGAAAAGGTAATAGCCCCACCGCAGAGACCTGTGGTCCGGAGTTTTGCAAACATCTCAGTATCATTGAAAATAACCAACGCTTTAGTCGCTAATTTTGATGTAAAGCTTATCCCAAGAGTATTGTCTACTTAGTTCTGAGTTCCAACACACCGTCGTTTTTGTGAAGATAGCACTGTCGTCACTGCTGTCAAAGGAGAGCATCTATTGAAATCACAGTGAAGATGAACTCTACACACTACCGATCCTCTGCACGTCTCTTCTGTTAAAGGCTGAAAAGGTCCAAATCAAAATTAAACCAAGTACAAGAACAGAACAGAACAGTACGTGCTGTTTCGGAATTGATTTAAGACGGCTCGTGTAATAACTGCTTAGCACATGCACGCATCGTGAGCTTTACAATTTTCATAGCAAAGGTTTTACATCTCGTTCACTGTTCCATGGAAAAAAAATCTCTATGCTATTGAGAGAGCAAAGCCTTCATTAAATACTTAACTAAGACACGCTTAGAGACAGATCCAAACAATTTATGAAACTTTGTTGTTATTTTATTACGAGATTATTGACGACACAATGAAGATGGTGATAACTGCAGTTGAATCTGTTCCAAAACTTAACGGAAATTTAAGATAAGCTTTTTTCCCCTAAAGGTCATCCAATGTGCTTGTAGACGGTGCTCCACAGCTGTATCGCAAAGATTGTCCCTCATGTGCATATCGAAAACTTCGCATGAGACGAAATCAGTTGAGCAAGCCGGATTTTGAATAGGATTTTGCTATGTGGGTCGTATCCAAGCCGTGCCCGCCGTCAGAGGTCATAGAATTTTGTTTGCAGTACCCAGGATCGACTTTCTGTTAACCTCGGCATTGGATTATGAATTATGGCAATTGTCAGCCATATGCGATTCTGAGCGACTGTTCTTCCTCGGTGGAAGACAGATGAAAAAAGCGGCTCTGAAGAAGGCGATTCTGCCGAAACGTCAGCTACGATTGTGTTGGATGTGTGCTATTGTATGGAAATAAACGTTTGTTTGCAGTACCATCCGCCTCTTGTCTTAATCTTTATCTGCTACTAAAAAGCTTTTGACAGTGTCGAAATGAATGCAGTCACATCTGCGCTCGACGACGAAGAAGTGGACTCATACTCAATCTTACCGTTATAGGAACTGCACTACAAAACACACTTTTTCATCGACCCCTTATCACACCCGTAGAACAGCTGTTTAGTGCCGCACTGCAGTGGACAACTTAGTCACTCGATTTGGACAAGAATGAACTACGTTATGATGAAAAATTCCTTTCCTATCATCTTTTCACAGATGACATCGCCATCTTTTCGAGGTGTAGCAGTGAAGCAGAGAAAGTGCTCAATGAACTCAACGAAGCGGAAAAAAAACATTGTCCGGCATATAAATAGGGCGAGGATCCAGTTCATGAAAAACCATGGTACAAAGGTGAACAAATAGAACCGGATGGTTCTCTGATTACAGATAACACCACGTGCGCGCATTTGGACATTCGGTGAACATGGAAAATACAAATAAGGGGGAATTAAACATAAAAGGGAGAGCTGCATAGGCCATATTCGGGCCACTCAAAGAACCCACCGACCAACTAATGGACCTAAAATCTCGAGCTCACCTCACGGATTCAACAGTCCTCTTAGGGCTTCCTCATGCAGCACGGACATTGGCCCATACCTCAACCTTATGCCATTCACAGTGTGCTTCAACGCTATCATCTAAGGTCTAAACGACACTCACGTTGTTTAGTAGGAGTGGACAGCTTAGATCTTTGAAACCCATCTTTTTTTGAGACTCAAGAGAATATACATCTATTGTGGAGCACAGATGGGCTGGTCAAGTAATAAGAACAGACGACAGATGAACGGAAACAAGCAGTGGAGTGAACTACAACAAAATTCAAGTGTTTTATTGAACACCAATACAGCCGGTGAGCGCACGTATTTGTGCAGCATGTCAATATCTAAATTCGCAGATGGAAATGATCTTAGGACTACGGAATCGGCCTCACAGACGTCACCAAGTTCGAAAACAACTACCACTATGGACGACGTTAGTATGAAAGAGAAACGAATGAGAATTGTGCTCGGACCGCACTAACAGTGAAGATGGACCGTCCAAGTATGCAACTTAAAAAAGCGTTCCATCAGAGCTATCTAAAATAGATAGCCATAGAAATAAGCGACAGGAACAATGTCACACTGCCACAACGTTGATCACAGGAACACTTAGATGTGGTGATTTCGCCAAGAACTTCAAAAGAATCCAACACTTTTTTGCTCATTGGTAGCCTCACTGTGGGTTTCAGAAATTCTACACGGGAATTTCCCAGTGTCCATTAATCGGAACTTTGACTTCGTTAAAGCTTTGGGTGATCTATTTTAATTCAGCAAGTGCGTTTAATATCGTCAGTTGTTGTGTAGGATCGGCTTTTAGTTGGAAATCATAGTGCCATTGAAAACTGAATGGTTCCTGTTGCCATAAAAGAGCAACTTTCACAAAGACAACTAATGAAACTACAGTACAATGTTTCGTTAAACGGCCTGTCTATTCGAATTGATGACGACCCAGCTATCCAGAAGTTTGAAGGGTGGCGCTGAACTATAGAGGAGTGGTGTTCGTTGAAAGTTCCAACATAGCCCATAGCCAGTACTTAACTCCTGTGTTCTCTACATCAGTGGAAAACTATGGCGGGCTTTTTCATAGGGCAATTTTGAAATGCTGTGATTCGACTCAAATAAAAATTCCAAAAAGGGCAAAACAAACGATGTTTAGGAGCGCTTTGTTCTCGACAACAACATGACAGTCTACTTAGTCCGGTTGCCTGAAATTCTGAAGGCTAAAACAACGAATTCATTAAGGGTCTTTTTAATAGCCACTTGTTTCTCGAACATTTTCTCAGCAATTCCATTTAGATGTAGATAAAAAAAGTTGTAGTTAACTGGAGAGGTGTAATGAGAACGCCAGATAAGGTAGAAGCTGGTACCTTGACGAGATCTGCAGCGCTAGTAGTACAACGTGTGGTTGGGAGTACTTGCAAAACACGATTGGCTTCTAATAATTCAGAAAACCGGCTTTCTATAAACCTCGGAATGAATTGTTTACATATTTATTTATGCCATCTTATGAACTGATCTTGTTGAACTTATGCAAGTTTGGTGCAAGTTTTCGTTGTCGCTGTTGTTGTCAGTGTTGTTGGTCGATGGTTGACGTTTCGGCGATTTCGCCTACCACAGTGCCGTCCTGTTACGATACGAGTGGGACTGAGTGCGAGTTTTTTGAGTCATTAAGAGATGTGCCTTTGAGCCTTTTTAAAATTATTGGTAATTATTATTTACTTCACTTATTCAAACACAGAAGTTGGTTCCACCTGATAATCTTGTGTCAACCAATCTATCATCACTCAACGTTAGACCCATCATCAGTTGTGCAGATGGGCCAACGGATAGAATAACCTAGTTTTTAAGCCTAATACTTACCCAGTTACTTAACCACATTCAAACTCACTTCACGAACACCCAAATGTTTCTAGAACGTCTACGTAACGCGTCTCCTAATAAGCGTACATGACGGAGCCCTTCGACGTTGCCGCTCTGTACACCAGCGTATCGAATGACTCCTCAATGCAAGCCATCTTCGAACTTCTTGTTGAACATGATCTCTTGTAGTATTAGCGGAGATGAAATATATTGGCGAGAAGAGCAGACCATTATGTAACCGCATAAGAGAGCGTATAAGCGAGTGTGCGCGTGTGGCGCAGTGGTTGTGGACGCCACTGCGACACTTACGTGGAATCAATCCCCGCGCCCATGGTCCACCAAGCCTTCCATCTTTCCGGGGTCGGCAAATTGGTACGAGACTTGTCTGAGAGGATAGCAGCACTGGCTCGATACATCGGCATCGATACACCTCCAACGATACTTAATGAAGTCGAATGCATGGCGCATCCTTCAGGAATTGATCAACGCCGAGAGCTTCATCCTCTATGCTTTATCCTCTCGCGGGATTCCAAAACACCAACGCGCAAAATTCTCGAGGCTTCTTTGAAAAATGCCAAGAATCCGAGAATGAATAACAGGGAAATTGCTCAGAAATAACACGTGATTTAGCTCCGTGTCTCAAAATTAATATTTTATGAGAGTTGGTACAGTCACGAGCCATAGGAGCTTTAAGCGGCTGTTCTTCCTCGGTGGAAGGCAGTTGAAAAACGGTGGGTTTTTCGAGAAGCCGCTTATCGTGTAATTACCGTTCAGATTTTCATCTTTCTCTTTGTGCTGTTAACGAGTTTGACCCAGCAAATTAGGTATTATTGTACCCTTCCAGGCTCTGAAGAAGGCGATACTGCCGAAACGTCAGCTTCCGTTGTGTTGTGTGTATTGTTTTTGTAAGGAAGCAAACGTGTGCTGAATAACAACCTCGCGCTTGCTAAAAGACAAAGCTAGATATTTATAACCCAGTACCGAGATTAATAGGAAGTCGACCTAGGGAACTGTTAGAAGATGCACCTTTCTTAAGAGTTTTGAAAAATGATACGTAAATGTTCTGATGAAGTAAAGCTCGTTTCCAAAAATCACTCATACTCTTTGTGTTTAAACAACGCTTTCGACGCGTTCCACTGCGATAGATGTGTTTGATGGAAGAATATCAACGCAAAATCAGTGAATGATAGATGGTCTACATGACAGTAATCGATTTAAAGTCATTTGAATAAAACGAAACATCGAAAAGAAAAATGAACTGATGGCGGTTATAAGAACCGCACCACTGGTAGAGTCACTATCGGCTATGGACTGTTTGCATGGGCGTCGTGTCTTGAGGGGTTCCAGAGTTCATGAACCCCGCGCTAAAGCAGCTTGTGCAGCCAGTGATGAACTGCTTCGTTGCGCAGACACTTTCTTCGTGCGTTGACCTCGTTCACATCTATCGATTCCGTATCAATACGCACACACTCTCACTCCGATTATATTGGGCAATAATCGTCAACTTTTTCGACTTTCTGTTACCTTTTCCGATTTATCGATGTGTCTTCATTGTATCCTTCCTGACCGGTTGACGATGATATTTTGCAGCATCGATCCGTCGCTATCTGATCTGTACCCTATTTCTTTCCCGGTTAGTGCGGTCGTGTTCTGAGTCGTTGACGTCACTTATCTAACGAGTTCTTCTTTCACGTATAGCTGTCGTCTCCGGCAACCGGCTTCACGTCGACGACGACAGCGACCGCGACGAGTATCGTTTTCCACCTCACTGTCCTCTTCGACGCTCTCACTCCGGTTGGATAACAATTATTGAGTTGTTAACCACGCCTGTGTTCGTTGTAGACTCCATCTCTCCTCATTTAGTCTCCTTCATCCTTTACTGTCATCATTCGTCATCTCAGCTTTTCCCCATTTATCGACATTTTTTTTTACTCAAAGTTTGAATTGTTCACTCTCATTTTGAGTAAAGCAAAAAGAAATTGTGGTCCATTTATCATCATTCTTTTCGCTAGTAATATTAATAATACATCAATTCCAAGTGGAGCCATAGGTTTGAAATTTTCCGCTGCTCGACGATTTTCTTTAAGCTTCAATGAATCAGAAATTAGCAGAGCTGTAAATTAGTATAGGACCACAGTAGACATCAATGCCGTCATCAAAATTATATTTAAATAACCATAGTCTAGTTCGAATTACTTTCTTCGTAAAGTAATTGACGTAAAATCCCTAAATGAACCATACTGGCACTTATAATTCGAAATTGTCCTTGTCGTTACTGTAGAAATAGCGTTTCAAATGGTCCTAAATACGGTTACAATACTTTCTTACTGTAGTTCCACATGACCTTATAGTAATGGAATCCACGTATTGTTTCTATTCAGTGTGTTTTCAGTTTCACTTGACTTTAATCGAAAACTATTATGCATTTAACATCTCCGAAATCCAGTCCTGTGGCGGTCTGATCGTTGTCAATCGTACAATTCGTGAATAACTTGACAATACGCGGTCTTCATACTTATCGATTTTTTTTCTATGGAAGCAAAAAAAAACATGGTGGCTTAGTACATAATACTTATTTCCTGCCATATTTGTACCGCTTCACTTCTGCAAAAATTTAACGCTATTCAATAGCTTATCGATTTCTTTGAAGCCACTGCTGATAAACTGTAAGGAGAAGTTAATAATACACTTGATACTTGAATGGCCCGTCCTCACTGGTTGTACTGATCCCAGCATAACCTCCACATCTCGGAGATTTACTGGTTAAGCCATTGTGGTTCCCTAGAATCCTGAGGTCGGCGTGGCCAAAGTATGCCTCAGGTCTTCACCACCGCTGGCAGCCGCAGTCCCTGTGGATAAGAGGAACATTTGCCACTATGCGACTTTGATACCAGGACGGTGGTAGACCTTGGTATTGGTTTACTCTTAGTTAGGCTTCCTGATGGAAACGCCGGACTCCTTCACAGCTTGGGAGACTGTCAGTGGATGAATCCCTCGCTGCACATCGCAGCCCGACACCCAAGAACACCTCCCAGCCATGATGAGGCGGTGAACCGTTGGGAGGAGTAGTACAGGAAGACAAAAAAATAGAAGGTCGTAGTGGTGTAAATACGCTGTGGAAAGTAAAACACTACTTCTCAGCTAAAGATGCATAGCAAGACTTTTTTGATGTATATGACCTTCCTATGACCAATGGGCGCGTGTGGCGCAACGGTCTGAGTCTCCCTGCAACACATACGTGAAATCGAACCCCACGCTCATGGCCCACCAGGCATTTGAATAAAACGAAACATCGAAAAGAAAAATGAACTGATGGCGGTTATAAGAACCGCACCACTGGTAGAGTCACTATCGGCTATGGACTGTTTGCATGGGCGTCGTGTCTTGAGGGGTTCCAGAGTTCATGAACCCCGCGCTAAAGCAGCTTGTGCAGCCAGTGATGAACTGCTTCGTTGCGCAGACACTTTCTTCGTGCGTTGACCTCGTTCACATCTATCGATTCCGTATCAATACGCACACACTCTCACTCCGATTATATTGGGCAATAATCGTCAACTTTTTCGACTTTCTGTTACCTTTTCCGATTTATCGATGTGTCTTCATTGTATCCTTCCTGACCGGTTGACGATGATATTTTGCAGCATCGATCCGTCGCTATCTGATCTGTACCCTATTTCTTTCCCGGTTAGTGCGGTCGTGTTCTGAGTCGTTGACGTCACTTATCTAACGAGTTCTTCTTTCACGTATAGCTGTCGTCTCCGGCAACCGGCTTCACGTCGACGACGACAGCGACCGCGACGAGTATCGTTTTCCACCTCACTGTCCTCTTCGACGCTCTCACTCCGGTTGGATAACAATTATTGAGTTGTTAACCACGCCTGTGTTCGTTGTAGACTCCATCTCTCCTCATTTAGTCTCCTTCATCCTTTACTGTCATCATTCGTCATCTCAGCTTTTCCCCATTTATCGACATTTTTTTTTACTCAAAGTTTGAATTGTTCACTCTCATTTTGAGTAAAGCAAAAAGAAATTGTGGTCCATTTATCATCATTCTTTTCGCTAGTAATATTAATAATACATCAATTCCAAGTGGAGCCATAGGTTTGAAATTTTCCGCTGCTCGACGATTTTCTTTAAGCTTCAATGAATCAGAAATTAGCAGAGCTGTAAATTAGTATAGGACCACAGTAGACATCAATGCCGTCATCAAAATTATATTTAAATAACCATAGTCTAGTTCGAATTACTTTCTTCGTAAAGTAATTGACGTAAAATCCCTAAATGAACCATACTGGCACTTATAATTCGAAATTGTCCTTGTCGTTACTGTAGAAATAGCGTTTCAAATGGTCCTAAATACGGTTACAATACTTTCTTACTGTAGTTCCACATGACCTTATAGTAATGGAATCCACGTATTGTTTCTATTCAGTGTGTTTTCAGTTTCACTTGACTTTAATCGAAAACTATTATGCATTTAACATCTCCGAAATCCAGTCCTGTGGCGGTCTGATCGTTGTCAATCGTACAATTCGTGAATAACTTGACAATACGCGGTCTTCATACTTATCGATTTTTTCTATGGAAGCAAAAAAAAAAACATGGTGGCTTAGTACATAATACTTATTTCCTGCCATATTTGTACCGCTTCACTTCTGCAAAAATTTAACGCTATTCAATAGCTTATCGATTTCTTTGAAGCCACTGCTGATAAACTGTAAGGAGAAGTTAATAATACACTTGATACTTGAATGGCCCGTCCTCACTGGTTGTACTGATCCCAGCATAACCTCCACATCTCGGAGATTTACTGGTTAAGCCATTGTGGTTCCCTAGAATCCTGAGGTCGGCGTGGCCAAAGTATGCCTCAGGTCTTCACCACCGCTGGCAGCCGCAGTCCCTGTGGATAAGAGGAACATTTGCCACTATGCGACTTTGATACCAGGACGGTGGTAGACCTTGGTATTGGTTTACTCTTAGTTAGGCTTCCTGATGGAAACGCCGGACTCCTTCACAGCTTGGGAGACTGTCAGTGGATGAATCCCTCGCTGCACATCGCAGCACGCCCCCCAGGGGCGCCTCCCAGCCATGATGAGGCGGTGAACCGTTGGGAGGAGTAGTACAGGAAGACAAAAAAATAGAAGGTCGTAGTGGTGTAAATACGCTGTGGAAAGTAAAACACTACTTCTCAGCTAAAGATGCATAGCAAGACTTTTTTGATGTATATGACCTTCCTATGACCAATGGGCGCGTGTGGCGCAACGGTCTGAGTCTCCCTGCAACACATACGTGAAATCGAACCCCACGCTCATGGCCCAGGCCCTCCATTCCTCCGGGGTCGGAGAATTGGTGCCAGACCTGTCTAGGAGGATTGCAACCCTAACTCGTTGTATCGGTAGGCCACCGCGAGTCATTCTAAAGGCATTCGATCCTCTTCAAACAATGCTTAATGAAATCCAAATGCATGGCACGGGATTGATCAACGCCGAGAGCTCAGTTGTTTTATCCTTTTTAAGACCTTCCTAGACTACTAGACTTATTCACAAAGAAATGCACCCAAGAACGTATATAGCGGTTTAGGCTCTCGAATCCAGAGCTGTCTGTCCCAGTACTATCGTCGGCACTCTGATGAGAAAATATAATCGCGAAGATGGTGACCGCGAGAAAAAATTGTGGCCGAGTCCCAAATCTGGTTCTATAGATGGCGGGCAGGTAGCCAGCCATGCAGACCAGTTGTTGCGTATCTGGGAACAATGCATTCGAATCGCGAAAACACAATGTTGGATATTCGGCTTCAATTTTTTCCTCCGGGTTATTTTTTCGTTTTTATTAGAACTATTCTATACTTTGTCAATTCAGTATTGTGCTTTACTGATTATCGAAGACTATATGGTTAAAGAATATACGTACCGAACACAGATCTCAGAACCTCTTTGCCTCACGCATTGTATCTATTGTGATGCGTGTTACGTGATGGTGTGTCCGGAGTACGGTGGTGTGCTAGGTAACACGCATCACAATAGATACAATGCGTGAGCCAAAGAGGTCCCGAGGACCTCAAATCATTTGGGGTCAGGGATTGAACCAACGACCTTTTTTCCCATTTCATGTCACTTCAAACCAGTGCTCTAAGCCTAAGCATAACATTAAGTGTAGTTTGTTTTAAAGCATTTATTCTACCTTGGATAACACTTAATATTAATTTTTTTTCACAGTTATTGTTCATATATAGAGTGGATGACTTTCTGTGGTGAAATATCACGATATTTTCAGTAAGAAACGAAATCAAGATTGACGAAGAGGACGTGAATATCGTGAACGAAAAAGGAAATAAGGTAACCGGCAGGTTGACCCCTCCGTTTTCCGCATGAGTTGTAACCCTTCCTCTTCATTGGAGTAGCCATAAGTTGTCTATCTGGCCGCCTTTGATCTTTAGGTATACTATATTCACGCGCCTGGTAACTATTCACTTCATTTCAAGAGGATTAAAGTTGAACGAGATTTCGGATTTCTTGCTGGTGAGATCGGAGTTACCTTACAAGTGCCAATCATTGAAGGTCCTGCAGGTGAGAGATTAGCCAATGTTGCGGCTTCTTGAGAGAGACTTAATGGAATCGTAGAGTTTGCTTCGATCTAGGTTTACTGTAATGGTTGATGAATAATAAAAACTAGCACAGAATTAGTGCAGGTAAACGCAAAAAGTGATTTTATCGCAGTATAAGGGATCCTACTCATTCTTGAATAAAATATACAATTTTTAGGAATCCCTAAAAATTCGTGTATTCTGTTTGACGTCTTTCTAAAAGATTTTTGAAGTAAGCCATCATCTATTTAAAGAGTTATGAAGCAACAAATACATGGGCGTGACCTGAAGAAAGCATCGCTTGAAGAAGTGATCCTTTGTCTTTCTCCAAATTTTGGATTATATCCGTTTTTCTTCCCCGCTAACCCGGAAAACATAACGCATCCACTCATCTGCTGTCAGTGTTACTTGCAATTCCATTTCGCACCGATTAAATCGACTGGGAACAGCTAAAGTTCATAGCGCTTGGAAAGGCAGTGCTGCGCACATTTCTTGCTCGAAAAACACCATCAAGAAGCATCACAGGTTTGAAGGGTTTGAATCAGCCCTTTTTTGGTAAAATAGGAATACGTTCCATCCGAGCGTTTGGTGAAGCGCTGCGCGTATAAACTAGTATAATAGCTTGACAAGCTCTCTAATAGTGAATCTAAAGCATATTTGTTGAAATCGATCATGAATCACGTTTTCTCTGGAGATCTCACAAATGTTTGTTGCAAAACTGTCATATAGGACTTGTGAGGATAGGTCATAAGAGACTTCTTTAATTCATAAAGAGGATGTTTTTAAAGGAATTCGCTTTGACTTACCGTATACGATGATACCCGAGACTGGTCTACTCTCACAGCAGTGCGACGAACACAGTGGCATTGTAGAACGAAACGGAAGACAGTACTGGTAAGTACACCATGACTTCCATACTTTTCCGTTATTTTCGTTTATACCATTATACCGTGAATGGCGCGTGTGGCGCAGTGGTTGCAGGCGCCACTGCGGCGCGCACGTGAAATGCGCCCATGGCCCACCAAGCCTTCCATCCCTCCGGGTCAGCAAATTGGTGCTAGACTTCTCTGTGAGGACTGCAGCACTGGCTTGGTACTTCGGTAGGCCACAGCGAGTCATTGTAAAGGTCGGATATGCATTCAGTCACCTCCAACGATACTTAATGAATTCGAATACATAGTGCATCCCTCAAGGATTGATCAACGCCGACAGCTTTATCCTTTATCCTTTATCGCTATACCGTCGTCAACGTTTTATATAAAAGCAGTCATTCGTTTTTGGCTAGGATGACTTGTGAATCTTCATTATTCTCCTTAGATTTTTTTCGCCTTTTTATCAACACTAAGGAGAGCATAACAACGTAGTAATAAACGCCATACAATAGGCACAGTACACAAGTTCGGCTCCTGCCCAAGCAAACCAAGCCTCCAGCATTAGATTAGACGTCGTTCCATACGAAATCCACGATTCGGCTCCTGCCCAAGCAAACCAAGCCTCCTATGCGTGGCAAGCCTCCAGCATTAGATTAGACGTCGTTCCATACGAAATCCACGTAAATTTTAGACGTGCTGTTTCGAACAATGAAAAAAACCTACTTTGTAAAAAGTTTTAAAGGATCAAGATAAGTAGGTACTAAACACTGCCTATTTGTCTATTTGCTTACACTTCCACTACTCTATACTTGCTTGATGTTCGTAATGGTCGGCTTTACAACTGCCAGCAAAATAGCTAGTTAATTACTGCTGACCTAAGCAATAACACTAGGGATGTACCGCACTCTTTTGAAAATTTTCAAGCAGGTATTGAATTTGGACATCACCTGTATCACCTATATCACCTATAGTCACCTGTATTTGGACATCACCTAGAAAAAAGACCTGTCAAAATATGTCATTCTCTCGCTAATATATCTAGTAGATCCTTTCGTCAATTGCTTCTCATGCTTTCTCTGGAGTTTGCACAGTGTACGGTAAACTTTTGGAGCCGAAGTGAAAATTGTAGCGCATTGAAGGAATGCTGATTGCATTAATAAGTCGCTCTTCACGAATAGTGCCCAACATGTCAGGATGTGAAAAACTCACTCTTCCTGAAAGCAACAAAACTAGTGCTGTTGTTGCTGAATCAACCAAATAACCGCTATCTTTGTGTTGTTTTCGATCTTTCTTTGTTCATGCTATAAGAGCGTGATAGCGAACAGTAACCGGCTTGTTCGTGGTCGTTCCCATACCGTCACTAACCACGTTATCCACTCAATCAATGTTGGTTTGAGACATATGGACGAATACTGGAAGAATGTAGTGAGCACGTGACAATGTCTGATGACGTTCGTGAACCTGCACATCTTCCACTGGGGTACACTTCCTCTCTGCGCTTCTGCTTGGAATGCTGGAAATAAATTGCTTTTTTGTTAATTTTTAGTTTTCTTCCAAAGTCTAAAGATCGTCTCATCATCAGTAACTGCAGCCAGCTTAGTTCTAGTGGAAAGCTTGAAATGTTTCATAACTCAGTTTGATTATAAAGTAGCCAAATAAACTAGGACGCATAAGATTTTAATAATCCGGGCGTTTATTTATTTCTCTAGCATAGAATGCTGACACCTTAAAGGTGACAAATTTTCGAATACCCTTTCTTCGGCTGTAGGCGATTCTCTCATCAATCACATTTCGAAGTGTTTGAAACATCCGGCATCAGTTCATTGAATTTTTCTTCACTTTCAGTTCACATAAAGTGCTTCAGATTTTTTGTTCCACTTAAGCCAAATTGTTTTTTAAGCTTTCAAACCGATGTCTTCAGATCAGCTTCAACTGATGTCTCTTCTTCATAGAAGATTATCATTGTAATAGCTATGCAATCGTCATGTCATTAATCAATAACCTTTTCCAATCCTAAAGAGATAAATTTTTATCAAAGCTGAGCTTTTTTTTTAAATGAAATGCTTCATGGGCTACAAGTGAGCTTCGCCTCTATGGCGGCGCATTTCGCACCTCTAACGACTTTTTTTTAGCAGATATTGCGATTTGTGCGGAGTCGGCGAACAAGTGGAGTCACAACTGAACGATGGACTACATCAGGTATGAGGATTCAAGAGATCATGCCCCCTAGTCACAATATATCTTGATAAGTCTGAGAGGAACGACGAAAAGTATAAGATGAGAGAGCAATGAAAGCGGTATACTTTGAAATTGACAGTAGATTGAGACACGATAATTTCAGTTTCTGCCGTCGTCCGCTGGCGACACTCCTCGAAGTGGCGAGAGATGCAAGCCAATTTCTGCGAATGAATATGATTTTAAGGTACATTGAACTCATTCTTTATTAGGATGTTGCACCAATAGTTTTTGATGGTGATGTTTAGTTTTCATTAATAATAGCGAAACCCTTTCTACTGTCAGATTTCCTTTCGAATACCGTTGAAGTTCTAGAGTGTTTGGACAGCCAACGAATACGTCAGATAAAAGAGAGACTACATAGATAGATTCCTGATTTAGGCTACGACCATTTTATGAAGTGATCTTGTTCAGAGATTGATCAGCTTACCGAATAGGGACACGCTTGAGCACCTCATTCGAAATAAGGTGAAAGGCATCGATGACGAAATCAAAAAACGGCTCAACAAAGGGGTCAGTTATATTAGACTATTAGGATAGGTTTTTAACAAAGAAAACTCGTATTTAGAGAGGTCGATTCCAAGTGTTTCTCAATCTTATTGCAGCCGATAAACCGTCAATATCGCAAAAACGCTGGTTTAACGGCTCCAAGGAAGTAAGTTGGCCATGGTTGCTGTTAACGGCTTTTTTTAATCAGGCAACTTTTTAACTAAAACTTAAATACTAGAAAAAATTAACTAGTTAAATAGCTTTGAGTTAAATGTTTTCTACCAAAAACCCTTAAGGATAACTGCTGACTTCTCTTCGCTTTCGAATAGAAAAGGTCGTATGGCCTAGTTTCTATGAAACCAGGGCAAACTCTGTGTGAAGGAGTGAACAATTATGAAGATGTTAGCCTAGACACTGTTTTACCCTTCAATTTTAAATTTCGATTTAGCCTCGTTATTGATTACTTAACTTAGTTTTTATTAGCACATGACAGGCGGTGCACATTCTATACATTTATACGCGAGACGTGGTTGGTGGTTGTGGTTGGTATGAGCTCTATATGCGTCATTCTCCTTCTGGTACTTTATTTTACAGCATAAAACACTTTTCTTGTAGTACTCAACTAATTGCTTACCCAATAGGGGTGTCGTGGCCGGAATCGGCTGGGATACGCTTTATCCTGCACTTAAGAATATTCGAAAAAAACGTTTTCTCCAGCGAGTTCATTGACTGATAATTTCATTACCAATTGACTGCTATTTAAACTATTATCACTATAATAAACCATAGTTATCGAGTAGAATGTACAAGCATAAAAAATATCAAAATAGATACAGTGCAGGCTCGAAAGCGCTTCAAAATGCTGGAATGGATGTTCTGTCCTGTTAACAACTCCTTAGTTTCTCTACTTATGAAGGGAACCATCAAGTCTGTCAAAGATTATGTGAAAATTACATCCCGTTCCAAGGATAAAAACTAAACAAGGTTGAATAGAGCGCTGGAGTTATGGGTTAAAAACCTGGGTTTTAAAGGGTTATGCAGGTCGTCAAATGATAATCTTTTCAATATCTTTTCGTTATCACTGCCGTATATACATGTGATTCAGTGCAAGTGCTGTAACACCGGTTCAAATTCATGCGGTTCACTCTCCTATCTCTACTGCAATATCGAAGATTGTAAGACTGGTTGGGCTTTGCAATGTCTTCACAATACAGCCAGGATAGCTGCTTGCTATACCGTAGAGTTCAATTACAGGTAAATCGTAGCAAATAATTTGTTGACCTCCGTTATGGTTTTATTTTTGAAAAATTCGGTTAAAAACTGCTTAAAATCCTGACACAATCAAAAGCCACAACATCGCTGAGATATTTTTAAAACTGTGGACCGCAGGTGTCTATGGTGGGGAACGGACACGCTATTGTCCTTTCCGGGGAGTAACGTGTTCACCACCACACCATACGGCTCCTTCGTTTTGCCCGTCTCTCAGCTAGTTCTATTGATCTTCTTGCCGTCAGCAATCACCCGTCTACGGGATTGATCTGGGGAGTCCACATCGGCATTGAACCCAGTTAAGCTGAGGCTGTAGTTGAAGTCACAATGTTTTAGCTAAAACAATCAATAGCGATGTCATAGTGAGGTGTTGAAGGTCTGTAGAAATTTATAGTCGCTGTGTCTTTTTACGCTATTTTTTGCACTCTCTGAAAATACGCTCAATATTTCCGGAGCCAATTTTTTTTCTCGGCAATAATTGAATAATTCGCTGTTTTTTAATTGAGCAAACACGACGTTGCTATTTTATCCTTTTTTTTGCCAAGAAAGCTGACGATTCGGAAGATCTCTCCTTTATCAGAGCTTGAGAGAGTAGATGAACTGCAAACTAGCCACCCAATCGCCTCCATAACCATAGCAGAAAGAGCGCGCCACCTGGCTTTCAACCGCACTAGATATAAAACATTTTCGCACGCTCACCGCTCTCGATGAGCTTTCCACTGAGAGCATTGCACGTGGAGACCAACCGTAAACAGCTGGCTTGGAAGAGCAATGAGCCACACTTACGTTAAAATATCAATTTCAAACTTTTCATATTCTTACTAAGCAGACAAGACATGTTATTTCATTTCTTTATTACGGCGAAGCTGCCGTTTTGGCGTGTTTCGCCTTGCGGAAGGTTTCCGTATTAGGAAGGCGAAATTTGCCGGAACGTCAACTTTGTCCTAATAAAGAGGTAAAATAACATCTCGTGTTTGCTCAACAGGCATATAAAGAATTATTTGATCAATGCTGAGGTGAATAGAAAGTCACTCTCAGATGTTGTGTCAGATCTCCCGTGATAGTGAGGCACTCCTGCTTGCAGTTCGTTTTCTAATTCTTGGAATCAATCCAGAATGTGTCAAGGTTTAACGCTGATGTTTTAGACTCCACTACGAAGATGATGACTTCCACTTCAAGATCTTCCCCGTTATGCGTTGTGTCCCATGCACGCCTAATGTTTATTTAATAATTTTTTAAAATTTGCTCTACGCTTACTATATAGATATTATTTTGCATTGATGCAGAGTGGTGTATCCGTTTTGCCAACCTATTCGACTCCACATTCATTACAAGAGACCACACAAACCGTATCCCGGACTCATGCAATAGCCGTCTCTACCGTTAGGGCACATTGTGCAATTTTCCCTTGTGCCTAAACCGCCATTTAAGCGGCTACGAACTAGCTGGCGTCCGAGAGTGTCTGATGGTATTTCAATCACCGTTAATGTATTCTCTAGACCGGTCCTTATTAAGCGAAGTTCTATAGCTGCATTTATTTCTTTGAAAATGAAGAGCAAGACAAATGGAACCTCATCCCCACGTGAGTTACCGTTTTAGGAGTGTTTTCCTCTACGCCTATCAGAACGAGCTACAGCTTCGTTCGTAGCCATTCGAAATGGCTGCCAATTTCCGGGATTCTTCCTTCTGCACTCCACTGTGCTAACAGTGGTGTCTGTTCGAAACATTTTTCTCACAAACGTTCTTTTTGTGTGAGGAGTGAGAAGAATAGTTCGAGGAAGATTCTTTGAAAATGGTGAGGCAAATAGCCATTTACTATGGGCAGGGAACAGTAGTTGCTCGAAGTAGGTTTAAAGGAGAGGCCAATTTTTTTGCTCCAAACGAGAGCTCTAGCAAGAATAAGATCCGTTCTCTCCAGCCCACCATTTTCGAGGAAGTAAGCATAGCTATAAAACGTTGTTTGAAAAGGGTCGATATCAAGAGAATTCGATAACAATGATTGAAACACTACAGTACACTTAAGAGCTCAGCTAGTTCGTAATCGTCTATGCACAACGCAAGATTACATAGTATATAGAAACGGTGATTGCATGAGTTCGAGTACGGCGTAACTGATCTCTTGTGCTTGCGGAATGAATACGTAGACCACTTTGCGTCCATATAAAAAAAATAGTTAGTCGGTAAACTTAAGTTAAACGAAATACCTCACTAGACGCCTAGAGAGAACAGGGACATAACTGGGAAGATTTTGAAGTAGAAGTTACCATCCTCGAACAGAGCCAAAAACTTCGGTGCTCAAAACACTCGAACCATTCTGGATGAATTCCAAGAATCTAAAAATGAACCGCAAGGAAGAATGGCTCATCATCACACGTGATCTTAAGCGGTATCTGAAAGTGATATTTTGATGTGAGAGACATATTACGCCTCTGTGTGAATTCTGTGGGTTCGGTTTCCACGTGGAATACTCTCGGTGGAAGACTCACAGAGAGCGGTGAGCGTTCGAAGATGTTTTATATCTAGTGTGATTGAAGACTAGGTGCCGTGGTTTTTCCTTTGAGGTTGTGAGACGTTTGACTGACTAGTTTTTTTTTTTTTGCTTAACTTGACCTTTCCAATCTCTGAAAAAAGCGAAATTCTCTGAATGGTCAGCTTTTTGTGGAAAAAGAATAGGGAAAAAAGCATACACGTGTTTGTTTATCTAAGAAACAGTGGATTAAGCCTATTACTTTTCCATATATGTGTTCAACGGCTCAGGAAGAGTAAAGATCTCACTGCGACGCACATAGTTATTGGCTCGATCTTATGCCGGAGAGAACAAAAACTTTCTTCTATTCCAGGTATAAATTGAGATAGGACTGTCTAGAGGGTATAAAACCACTTTGCCCATCAGTTAGTTCACGCGACTCTTATATAGGCCAAGTATGCAAGACGCAAGGAAGCGGATAGCATAGTGATAGCGATAGCGGTCATCAAGAGCGCGGTGCTGGTTCGATCCCGATTCGGGCTCACTGAGACATTCATTAATCAGGGTTCTGAAAAGTGGTAGCTGTACTCCACCAGCATTCAGCGACACTGAGAAAGAAAGGAAAATCCTCGAGAAGCAGCGGAAGCCACACTTTAGCGTTCGAAGAGCTTCGTGGATTATTGTTGCGAGGAGACGAATCGAAAGCGAGAAGTGCTAGGATTCGCGGAGTAGATGTGAAACACGGGTCACATAAAAAATGCATAGCGTCACGTATAGGTTCGAATTGTAAATAAGTCAACAACTATTGGATTATCTTATAGAATATTGCCATGCCAACATACTCAAGCTTCTACTCCTAGGTGTTTAGAGCATCATCTTCAAATACGCTACCACACACATCATCATCTTTACTTTTCAGAATGACAACATCGTACGCAGATGTAGTGGAATTTCTTCAGCAGAATGGTTATCCAAATCAGGAAGCTCACATGACACAACCTAGAATGATGTAAGCCTTTGTTTTATCACGTATTACAACTAAAAGAAGAAATCACAATGTTTTAGCCTTTTATTTTCTGCCTACTACAATTTTTACAGCAAATTATAAGCGAAATACAACCACAACGTTGCTGAAATATTTGCAAAACGCTGGGTCGCAGCTGTCTATGGTGGGGAACGAACGCGCTATTGTCCTTTCCGGGGAATAATGCGTTCACCACCACACCATGCGGGTACTTCGTTTTTCCCGTCTCTCAGCTAGTTGTATCGCTGGCAAAACGGCAAAAAGATCGATAGAACTAGCTGAGAGACGGGCAAAACGAGAAAGGAAAATCCTCGAGAAGCAGCGGAAGCCACACTTTAGCGTTCGAAGAGCTTCGTGGATTATTGTTGCGAGGAGACGAATCGAAAGCGAGAAGTGCTAGGATTCGCGGAGTAGATGTGAAACACGGGTCACATAAAAAATGCATAGCGTCACGTATAGGTTCGAATTGTAAATAAGTCAACAACTATTGGATTATCTTATAGAATATTGCCATGCCAACATACTCAAGCTTCTACTCCTAGGTGTTTAGAGCATCATCTTCAAATACGCTACCACACACATCATCATCTTTACTTTTCAGAATGACAACATCGTACGCAGATGTAGTGGAATTTCTTCAGCAGAATGGTTATCCAAATCAGGAAGCTCACATGACACAACCTAGAATGATGTAAGCCTTTGTTTTATCACGTATTACAACTAAAAGAAGAAATCACAATGTTTTAGCCTTTTATTTTCTGCCTACTACAATTTTTACAGCAAATTATAAGCGAAATACAACCACAACGTTGCTGAAATATTTGCAAAACGCTGGGTCGCAGCTGTCTATGGTGGGGAACGAACGCGCTATTGTCCTTTCCGGGGAATAATGCGTTCACCACCACACCATGCGGGTACTTCGTTTTTCCCGTCTCTCAGCTAGTTGTATCGCTGGCAAAACGGCAAAAAGATCGATAGAACTAGCTGAGAGACGGGCAAAACGAAGGACACGCATGGTGTGGTGGTGAACGTGTTACTTCCCGGAAAGGACAATAGCGCGTTTGTTCCCCACCATAGACACCTGCGGTCCATAGTTTTGCAAATATCTCAGCAACGTTGTAGTTGTAAAATAAGAAAATCGGTGCTACACCATTTTCATTCTCATTTTTAAAAAAATCCACTGTCGTATTTGTTTCCTAAACAGGTGTTAAATTCACACCGACAGTAAATCTGCGAGGTCAAAGCTCTGCGGTGTCCTGATGAACGAACACAGAATTCATCGAAAAGTGTACTATAAACTAAGTGGTGAAAAGAAATGGAGGCCTTAAGGATAATTTTTCTCTGACAGGACGACTTAAATAGATAATTGATGCAGTTTACGTAATCAACTGATATAATGGAGTACATATACTACACGGTGTGGTGGTGAACGCCTTAGCACCTGGAAAGGGTAATAACGGGTTCGATCGCCACCGGAGAGACACTTGGGGTCCGGAATTTTCCAAATATCTTAGCATCCTTGTGGTTGTTTCACACATAACACCCTGCTGTGAAAAATTGTAATAGGCAGTAAATAAAAGTCAACATTGTGATAACTGAGTATATATACATATATCTTCTTCTTTAATATCCGTCGTATGCCAGCCTTTCTCACGTTCAATTCGTTTCCTCACATCCACCATCCATAAAGGTGTTATTTTACGTGTGGCTTCCGGCACTGCTTGAGGATTTTGCTTTCACTTAGAATGCCATTGATTCTCCTTGGGAGGCATAGAGCTGAGCTACAGCGTCCTCATTTGGTTTGCAGAGGGTGATTTTTTCCCAGACAAGTCCGATTCCGATTTCTCGACCCCGGAGGAATGAGAGAATTCTTGAGCTCAGGGGTGGGGACGAACTAGCACCACCGACTTGCGATGATCGCCACCACCACCACCGTGATATCCTTCCCCTTTTTAGCTTTGAGTAAAACGATGAAAACCACCAAAATCGCCAAGAAACTTCAAAGAGATCTTGTTTAAGAACGATGTTAGCCTATAAAAAATAAAGGATTTGATTCACATCCCATAACCTACAAATGCTATTCATAGCCCTATCGTTCCCCTCTCTTACCCCTATGACTCCAATGTAAACCATTCGTATCTACACCCAACTGGAATAAAACTACGCTCTTAAATGCGATCTTTCTTCTTACAGGCAATAGCACTTAATACAAAAACTTTTTTGAAGAAATAGGTTCAACAGCTCTACTTCTAGTCTTTTCTGTTTATTTTCGAAGGATAACGAAGCCAAAAAACGTGTACCCCGAGAGAAATATTTTTAACGTTATAGCACGCTATCACTTAGCTTCCGAGCTGTTCACATTAATGTTATAGGGAGCACCGCGACGTCATAGAACAACCAGAAAGGCCGAGTGGTTCTCTTCAAGAACAATGTGTATCGACAATGTCTTCGCGAAAGACACATCTACGACGGTTCATAAATTCATTGAATCCAAATTTTTTCAAAACCCACGAAAATCTTCGATCGGCTTTACGCAACTCTTGCATAAGAGCGGTGTCAGCCAAGAAAAAATGAAGGGAACGACTCATATTCTTATACCTTTCCTCCTTGCACTTATAACCTCACAACGATCTACCGCCTCATTGTGGCTAGAAGGTGTTCCTGGGTGTTTTTCCTCTTTTCCAATTTTTTAGATCTTAATTACTGGGATATTTGGTTTGAGCCTCCCAAATGCACGTTTAGGCAGCATTCCTAATTCCAGATTCTATATTTTTTTCCTTTCGTCGTTAGTCATCCATGGTGGTAGATTGTTTAGAGTCTGGATAGGAGATGAATAAGGTCTCGTTCGGGGCTCTATAAATTTTATAAATTTTATACAGGAAGATAGTTAGTTGGTGTCAGCCATAAGCAATTCCTCCTATGTTGTGGCTCAACATCCTAGAAGACGCTTGGATTCTCTTGATGGCTTCTCTGGTATCCCTGTTATCTCATCCACTAAAGCGTCGATTCTTAACACATCATCGATTCACCTGTGCTTGGCCCTAAATCATTTATTTCAATAAGCACCGCTTATGAGCTTTGTGGTTTGTACCCTGAATCGTGAACATGTAAGTCAGCCTCTCAGCTTTGTGTCAAGAGGCCCAGGACGCATCAAGTGGGTGAACATCATTTGTTGGATAGTTGGCGACGTCCTCGAAAGGCTTCAGAACGTTTCATGCTGCTTTGCACCTTCCGTATAACTGCGTTTCATGTCATTTTTTTACTCTTATTAAATGTCTATTGAAAAAACAGTCAATGAGTCAACTGATAATTCGTACTTGGAACCCCACTTTCTGAGTACATATTTCCAAATTGCACGTGTGTCCCCCGTTTTCGGATCGATGACTCGACCCGATACCGTCGTGTCACGGTTTTTCGATGAGCTTCATATTTGTTCCATGTGCTACTTTTTTTCTGCTTTGTTTATCTCCTAAAGTATCTCTTTCGCGTTTTGAAGAACGGTGATGCTGCTGTCCACAAAGCGGTTTCAGTTTCATTGTACATTCAGTTCCGGCAGTGAATGGTTTTAGCGAACTGGTGTTCCCTTGTTGGCTACTCTTTTTTATGAGGATCATCATGGAACGATAACTAAGGAGCTATATTATCGAGGAAAACAGCAATCAAGTATAGTTTTCCATCTTTTCTTATGTGGAAAAAGTTTATCAGGAAGTCAGTGAGCCATGGCAATGTGGTGCTAGTTTTCCAGCGAACTATTTTTGTAGCAGAGCGAAGCTGGGATATGAGGTAGGCATTACTCATCCTTAGGTTACTCTAGAAAGGTTTTGATGTGATTCACGCAGTAGAGTTTCTGTCGTCAGCATTTCGTTTACCCAACTAATGAGCTTCATTCAAGGCATGAGCTTAATATGTATGGTATGATATCCTAGGATAGGATAGTCCACAGAATAGTCTCTGTGAAGAGCTTGAAAATCAGACTAAGAAAGAAGACGAGAGCGTGACATTGCAAAAGTTGGTACGGCTAGCCGGTAGTGTTACTCTATAGAAGTCTCTTTGGTGATCAGTGACTGTAATTTTCTAGAAAGACAGTTTGAGCAACGAGAAGTGAGGCCATAGTTTTGGAGTTCTAACCTATTAGCAAATCGGTGTTAGAAAGCACGTGAAGAGCATAAAAAAACTTGGGGCAGCATAAAAAACTTTGTTAAAGTGGGAATGTTATGTACGTGTGTAGGTATTTCGTCGCGTGGTGAAGTTAAGTGGTAAAGGTCAGAGTGTAAATTTTGTGTCATGTGTCATAACACGACATGATGATCAATCTAAAGGCCTGTGGCACAGCATCACAACCACCACTGTTTTTTCGTTCGGTGTTATCGTTCAAGAGTGAATCGAAAGACGTAAATATATTTTTATGGGCACCTTCTATGTAAAACTTGCTTTATTATTGCTTTGGCTTCTAGACATTTTGCTAGAAATATGGTGTTTCTAAGGATTAAATTCGGCGTCCACCAATTCTTCGAGGGTTCGTCAAGCACTTGACTTCCTCAACTACCGCTAGGGATGATTGAATGCATATCTGGCCTATACATGCAACTGTACTGTTTTGAATTGCCCTCGATGAGTTCCTTAGTTTCTTTTTTGCACAAGTTCCTATGCGCAAGTTCCTTAGCGCATATCTATGACTTTCGATGGCAAACTATTCGGCGGCCAGCTTCTCCAAGGAGTGAGATCGCCCGTATGCTATTCATACAGAATGATTATAATTATAATATGCTTTTGTGTGTAAATATACGTAAAGAAAGTAAAGATAAGATTCAGAGTTACAAAAGTTTTGCACGAAAGGTTATACTTAGATATCTGCTCCAGAAGACCGACTTACTGGCTGCGGTTTTTGCAGTTGCTCTAGTCCTAGCTAATCCTTTTTCGCTATTATAGTAAACAAATTCAGCAGAGATTTACACGGGATTACTTGTTATGAACTTGGAATCATGTGGGAAACCTGTTCGCATGATGAGTCTCACGAAATGCCCTGAAGTTCCAGTGCAGTAGTAGTTATTCCAATGGTGTTATCGTTCAAGAGTGAATCGAAAGACGTGAATACATTTTCATGGGCACCTTCTACGTAAAATTTGCTTTATTACTGCTTTGGCTTCTAGATATTTTGCTAGAAATATGGTGTTTCTAAGGATTAAATTCGGCGTCTACCAATTCTTCGAGGGTTCGTCAAGCACTTGACTACCTCAACTACCGCTAGGGATGATTGAATGCATATCTGGCCTATACAATACCTTGCGATGACCTATTGATACACCAAATCACTAGCGCTGTCCTACTGGACAAGTCAGGGTTAGCATATTGCAGACCTAGGAGGGATGGAAGACTTAGTGAGTCCGCTGTGCGGGATCGAACCATCGACCACATGTGTATTGAGAGAGATCCCCAATCGATGCGCTACACTTGCCCTCCTATTGTTTAATATCACTTAGTTAGGCATAATATGAGAACATACCTATCCAAACTTTTGTTCCACTTCTTCGCAAAAAATCAGAGCTACATTCATTATTGTAACCATTGATGTCTCCATGGTTGAGGTTGTATTAGCATGCGATGATAAGTTGTTGACATCATACCAACATCGTTAATCGCTAGGTGTACTTTATGCAGATGTTTCATAGTGACCTTCACGTACCGCTAAAATGCCTGTTTAAAATGTATTCTTTCATTGAAATGCTAACATGAGGTTGATAAGGGTGTTCTTTCGGCTGACATTTTGAGGTTTTCCTCTTCCTCTTCCTCAGATCTGATCATCATTGGGCCAAATAAACCTGTTCATCAACCTCGTTTTAGCAAATCAATAAAGGAGTAAATATTGTTTAATCATGCAAAAGCTAAAAAAAAGTTTGGTTTTTGAAATACCTTCATAAAAACTTTGGTGGTAAGTTTTCATATGGCATGGGTGTCACAGAATTTTTCCTTTGTTTTCGTTTCCTTTCATCGTTCCTCCACGAAAGCATTCGGATCTCTATTGGTTTGGCTGCACATCGAAGACTTGTTGCCTTGCCTTCTTCCTTTACTGATCTAATGAATGCTGGTTGATGGTGATTTTTCCTGAAATTCTGGTGTATTTTGTTACAATCATGGGCTTACACGAGGTTGTTAGTGAAATTTCTTTAGTACGGCTAAGGCTGACTTGACATCAATTCGATTAGACTGTTGGAGTCTATATCGCCACTAACAACAACTGCTGCTGGCATCATATTCGGATTACGGCCGCTCTGAAGAAAACAAAGGGGCAAAAACAACATTGAGCACAATGAGAAAATGTGGCGAGCTCGCATGAATTTATTAATTAACGAAATACTTAGTTATGCTAAGGTGAAATGAACGCCGGTTTTCGAAGGCAAAAACCGTAGGTTTCTGCGTTCGTTGATTCTCAACACAAACATTGGCTAGCCGCTATAGATCAGATAAGAGTTTGCTGCGTTTCGACCATGATTCTATTAGGACGGTGACAATTTCTGTGACAGTTATGATGTCTACAATCCCTATCGCATAAAATTGTTGAATGACTCATCGAAGGGCTGGGCCTTAGCCTCTACGTGGACTCATCGCCATACCAGAATAAAAATACTAATCGGACTCACCGCATTAATAGGGATCGTCCCATATATAAAGTGATCAGTTCAGTTCAGAATAACAGAGTCAGCGATGCGTCTCGTTATTATTCTTTTCGCCGCTTTGATCGCTACGGTATGTTCCACTCAATTTAAAAAACTATAAACTCGTCAGAGCGAATCATAAATATCTCAGCTCAAAGCAGAAAGTCCTAAATTGCACTTGAATGGTTGCCGCTTAGAAGGAACCACGTCATCTTAGAATAAGCGCAATGTAATTGTGATCGATCACCTATTTACTTGACAATACTGAACCCTCTGAGAAACATGAAGTCATTCTGGGGCGCTCTGATAGCGTCATTCTCTACTCCTTAAGGATGCGATAGTGGTTTGCTATATTCTAACTATGATTCCTCTAGGACAGTAGTGAAACTTCACATCACTTCAAGTAAAAAAAGTACACACAAAATAAATGACATAGAAGACCAGGTTTTTAGCGCCTTGGAAGATAAGAGTAATTAGAATCGCTAGATGACACATCACGACGGAATGACGATCTGTCCAGTTTGCGTTCAAAGCACTTGTTGTTGTGAAATAGAAACAACTACTAGATCTACATATCATTGAAAAGAACAATCTGAATGTTGGAACCCTATCTGAGGTTGCGGGTTTGGTACACATCTCAACAACCGTGTGGTCGCATTACACATTGCATTGTGCCATAAAAAAAAGAATAGGCAGAAAATAAGAGTTTAAGTGTTGACCATTTCTACTGAAAACAACGCAGTAGGTGGTTATGCATGTTGTGATTATCCTCTTCGTCACCTTAATCCCTGATCTCCTCCGTAATCCTCGGTATTTTTCGCTCATTTTCAACGAATCCCATGTTTATAGCGGGCTCATACAGTACGGCTATATGCAGATTTATTCCAGTAGCTATGATTGAAAATTTTACAACTAAAGTAAAAACGTTTACTTACCACAGAAATGACTTCGGCTCACAAAAAATCCCTCGGTTCTTAGTACATCGCATTTTCACTTTAAATCTTGCATTTTTCACTTAACACAGTGGCGAGTCCATCGCAGGAGTTATATATGCACTTCAATACATGCATAATCTTTGGACCGGTCGTGATCTCAGAGTTAACCAAGCACTCCAATCCACCGTGGTCCATAGTTAGTACTTGACGAGTTTGGAAAGATGAAAATACTGCCTTAGCAGAGCGATAGAGCTCCGTATGTTGTTCTAAGGGCATTGTATGTATTCGTTCACATCTATCAATGGAACTGGACTTATGACGCATCCTTAGAAGATTGATTGAGACGAAGTGCTTTATTCTTTACCCTTTGTTTTTGGTTTGATATGGTCACCCTTTGTTTGGTGTAATGGGTTTTCATGTCGTCACCGTCGCTGGCTCAAGAATGGCTTACCAAGGGCGACGTCCTAATACTTATGCTAGTACTGCAACTTCATTTTATTAAAATATCAGTAAAAAATGGATTACATTTGAAATCGGCGCATTTCCTTCAACCCCGCTGGCTACCACTTGTATTTTCCGTGTAACTAAACATGCCTTGGCCTAGACAAAAGCATAGGAGTAAGCATAGGAGCATGTGTAGGAGTAAGCTTAGGACCAGTTTGTGCCTTAAAAGTAAGAAAAACGTAAAATAAACTGAAGATATGCTATACTTTTAAAAAAAGAAATTTTCGACGTTATTTCCTTAAAGTTAAAGCTCTAAAAAGCTCTTGGCGTTAATCAGTCCCTGAGGGATGCGCCATGCATTCGACTTCATTAAGTATTGTTGGAGGTGATTGAATGCATATCTAGCCTTTACAATAACTCGCGGTGGCTTGCCGATGTATCGAACCAGTGCTGCTATCCTCCCAGACAAGTCTTGTACCAATTTGCCGACCCCGAGGGATGGAAGGTTTGGTGGGCCATGGGCGCATTCCACGTGCGCGTCGCAGTGGCGCCTCCAACCTCTGCTCCACACACGCCCCATTCCTCGATAGTATAGTGGTTAGTATCCCCGTCTGTCTCTCATAGTTATAGGGGATAATTCGTGAAATGTCCGATCTTGACCCCTCCCTTAAAGATTACTCCATCAAGGAAAAGTCATGCATTCGTGCCATCGCGAAGGCAACTGGGTGCATATTTGGACCGTATATTGATTCTTGTAAATCTAAAGACATGTAGAGTCAGTGTTTTTCATTCCAGAAACATCTTATAGTTGTTCCGCTACCCTAATTGGATGGAAAAATTTTTAGCCAGAATGCTTAAGATCGAACCAACGGTCAAATGTGTATTGCAGGGCTCTAACCATTACACTATACACATCGGTCTTTATTTCATTTCATGCGTTTTAGTATTACTCAGGTGTAGGAACGGTCACTAAATCGTCAATTATTTTAGGCGCTAAGCGGCCTTGTCAAGAGGTCAGTCAGTCCGGAAACAGCCGAAAAAGAAGGTTAGAATTGTGAATATCCATTTCAAAATTAAGAAATAAAGAAACGTATCGGAAGATGGAATTTAAATATCGTACTTTCAGCTGTACACAAACGCACTACTGAAATTGGAGATGATGGGACAGACGATCCCTGTGAAAATGATGACTATTTTTATAAGACTTGGAATGCAAGACCTAAGCGAGCAGCAATGAAATCTAACGACAGTTCGGTGAAAAGTTCCTCTGAAAGTGATGAAACCACAGCAAAGGAAAGACAGAAGCGATCAATTGATTTGGCATCCTTTGAAAGCAATGAAGGTCCTTCAACAGTCAGACCAAGACGATCTTTTGATTCGAAGTCTTCTGACACTAGTGAAAACCCTTCAACAATCAGACCTAAACGATCTGTTAATCTAAAGCCCTCTAAAAGTCATGACGATTCTTCAAAAGTCAGACCAAGACGATCTGCTAAGCTGAGTTCATCTGAAAGTCATGAAACCTCCACAGCTACCAAATCCAAACGATCTGTTGGCTCGGACACCACTGAAGAAGTGACGCATCGTGCGATTCCCGAAGGCTCGAAGGTGAAACGGAATGTGAATTCCGTATCTCCTAAGAGCTTAAGCTCTTCGGAAAGTAATGAGAGAATTATCACAAACTTACCTCCAGCAGGGTCTAACCCACCACCGTTACAAGTTCAACAGTGATTGGACGTCGAGGCCTCAAAATAATGTTATAGTGAGAAAGTGCTAAGCGATCGGAAGATGTGAAAATAGCTCCCTCCATTTTTGTCTTCCCTTTTCCTTTAAATCCTACTCAGTGATGCTATTGTTACTTTAAAATAGCTTTTTATGTTTTCACTATCAATATCGATTCTTTACAATTATAGTGTTAATTTGTCTATAAACATTTTAAATTATGACGATGCTAGCCAAATATCGAACAGTAATGACGTTCCTCACAGCGAAATAAAAATTGTGTATTTGCGTTCTATTGTGGAAGCCATCAAACTGGTTCGATTCGTTCTCATTTCCGACTGCCAACATACTTACTCGATACTTAAACGGCCCGTCCTCGCTAGTTATGCCGGCCCCAGCATAATCACCATTTTTTGGAGGTTTAGTGGTTAAGTCATTGTGATTCCCTGGAATCCCGAGGACAGGTTGGCCAAAGTCTTTCCCAGGTCGTCACCACGTCAGGCGGTCGCAGCCGTTGTGGATCGGAGGGAGACTTGCCACCATGAGAGTAGTTTGATACCAGAACGGTGGTGCATCCTGATACTGGTTTACTCTTAACTAGCGTTCTTGATGGAAACGCCAAACTCCTTCTCAGCTTGGAAGACCCTGCCAGAAGATGAATTTCCCCTCTATACATCGCAGTCCGGCACCCAGCACCACCCCCCAGCCACGATGAGGCGGTAAACCGTTGGGAGGAAAGTCACCATGATCCAGATGAAATATCATTTTCGACAATACCATGTTGGAGAAAGAATGGTTTGGTCATTTTTAATAAGATACCTTACATATGTGAAATAAAATCACTTTGAGCGCTTGTATCGCAGTGGTTAATAGAGGCCTGTTGTGCACATAGGGTCATGGGATGATGCCGAGCAACAAGGCTCTCTATCTGTTTTGGTAGGTAGTTTGATTCCAGAGTTCTTTGGGAAAATTAAAATACCGATTTCATACACAGTCGGGCCACCGTAAGTTATCGTATAGGCAAGTTATGAATTCAACCACCTTTGTGATGATACGAACGGGCTCGCGCTGTCTTGACAACCTTCAGAGATTGATCAATCGACTCCGATTGCTTTACCTTTTTAGAATTCCGTAAATGCCGAAGTGTTACTACCAGAGTGGGTCATGGCGATGTGCTTTGTCTTTCCCTACTTTTAGAAAGATACAAGTTCGATTCGAGTGTCTTTGAGGGTGCAGAAGAGTGGCAAGAAAAAAAATATGTTTCTCATACATGAGCTGATAGTGTTCAGGGCTCGTGATATGTTTCTAATCCAGGAAAGAGAATATTGAAGTCGAAAATAACGCGCCAACGATTTCGTACTAAATTTAGTTCTGGGTAAAAGTGCTTGGCATCTAAAATGACTTCCCTGTAAAGAAGCAAAAACAAGAAGTACGAGAACAAAAATAGTCCATATTCATAATGTCATCACTTTTTATCTACTACCTACTCTTTTCTAATGTCAGGGTATTATGAGATATACAACCATAATAGTGCTAAAATATTTGCAAAACTCCGAGCCTCAGTTGTCTGCGATGGGGACGGCGCACAATATTACTCTTTCCAGGGGCCCTACGCGTTCACCACCTGGTGTGGTTCATGTTCTATATCTTTTTGGGATGATAACAAACTCATACTCTTTGCCGTCTTTGGGATGGCGTGTTGAAAAAGCTCTGAACAAAAGAACATTTCTATCAACAACCTGCTAGAAACTTCTGAAAATGAGTATGTCATTCTGAAAAATCGAATCGTCCTTGAACACACTTGTTTTAACTAACGCTAAGGCTCTTCACTGGCTGCTATGTTGTTATAATCCGATTCGAAATCTTACTTCAATCCTTAACACTTCAGTGTACTTTCACTCATACGATTTCTTACATTCCATTCAAAATACGTCACCTGCCTGTGATAAAATGCTGCTGACCGTTGTATCGGTCCTTGATATTCTATGATCGGACAGACTTTGCGGCAAATTCCATTATTTTCCTCACGTTTGGCTAATCTTTTCCGCTTTGCTGTACGATCCTGTCATGAAAGCTAAAGGACAGCGCTCTTGGTGTCGATAAATTTCTTTGGGATGTGCTTTGGATACACTCGATTCCATTCATGACATTGCAGAGCTGGTTCAATGAATATTTGATCTATGCAATAACTTTGGAAGCATAAAAATATGGTAATCAGTGTGTTTTGCGCTTTTTTATCATTCTAGCAAGGTCTGGCACCAAATTTTTTAACAACCGAGGGATGAAATTCTTGCCTTTCCTAAATCGAACGAACAATAAATGTGTCCTATAGAGCAACTCTAACTAGTTCTGTGTATGACTCTTAAGTAGCAATTAATTATAACATCCGTCTTCACGTCTACTATACGGATTCTACCACTTCCCACGTTCCATTCGCTTTCTCTCATACATCTTCTACGAAGCTCTTCCAACATTTTACCTGCAGCTTCAGCTCCTGCTTGAGGATTATCAATTCATCTTGAATATCGTAAAACGCTGGTCCAGTCAGTTATGTGTCAAGTCCTGAGATACCCGGGATTGTGTGCACTCAACTGGATTGCACAGAGTGGCCTTTTTCTCGGAGAACCCGGCTACCAGCTGCCAAACCCCGGAGGCATGAGAGACCCGGTGACCCTGGGCGATATCGAACTAACTTCGTGTTCGTGATGATCGACACCACTGCCACTATAGTGTTCGCCTCTTTATAGCAAATTATTCTGTTCAATATTGCTTTCTGCTCTCGAATTCCAAAAAAAAGCTCGTGTAAGCTTATAGACACGACGAAAATAGTTCCGAGTCGTCAACCATGTGCAACTCTGAGCGGCTGTTCTTCCTCGGTGGAAAACAAGTGGAAAAAAGCGGCTCTGAAGAAGGCGATTCAGCAGAAACGTCAGCTACCGTTGTGTTGTATGTGTTCTATTTATGTGAATGAAAGTAAATGTGTGCTGAATAACAACCTCACGATTGCTGAAAAAGAAACTTCTACATAATATTGGCCATCTGACACTACTTGTACGCCATTTGAATCTTGACCTTATTGCAGCGCCGACCATTACTCAATGACAGGATTCCCTGCAGGAGGTCGTACAAAATAGGCAAAGACAAAAACAGAACAGTGTCATGATCGTTGATGAATGAGAACTTGTCTCCTAACGTCGCTCCCTTCACCTCAACCAGGATGTGCAGAAATGGATACCTTGTTTTCAAATGTTCTTCCTCTCTACAACACTTGCGCCCGAAATTAACCACTGCAACTGCATACAGTTCTAGCAAAAACAGTCCTTTCCGTTGGTATTCAACTAAAACACATGCTAATGCCGTTGAAATGTAATCGACTTGGCTAACACTGGAAATGACTTTGAAACTCGGAACTCCAGAAAATGTCCCTGTTTTTGTAATAAAATGAAACTTAAGTCAGAACTTAGCATTTGGTGATCAGAAGTATCGGCTAGTGGCAGCCGTAAATTAAGCTGTTCACGAAAACTCTACGAACAGCTCATTCATTCTTGCAGCGTAACGTCTAGCCGTTCGAGATACGAGTTCTCGAATTGGAAGCGGAATTCTCACACCCTACTGTTCATAAACTATGTATTCTTTCATTAATAAGCTAGCACGGTGTTCATGAACAAAGTTATCCAGCTAACGTTTCGAGGTCTTCATCGTTTTAAGGGCCGATGATCCAGTTCGACAACCACGGTCGTTCGTACTCTCGGGGTAGGCTTGCTTATCAATCTCGTGTTCGCCTATCAATGAAAGAATGCATGTTGTTTAGTCATACCGAGATTTACGGAAAGTCGGTTTTTGAAGCATTCGACTCATCGATTGTCCTCCAAGGAAATTTTATAAACTGTACTAGAGCTACCAAAACTTAATGAAGTTAAAACTGATACACTTTGATCGATACATAGTCTGCATCTCCTTTCTCGATAACGGACGATAATTTTGCGAATATAAGGGCAGTTAAGAGATGGGAAACCCCACGGATTTTTAGGACAGAATCTGTTTCAACTTCCTGATTGAAACTGTAGTTTTCAAATGGTTTCTTTCAAACTTTATATCCTGTTAGACATAAGAAATTGATAACGAAATATAGGTTTTTCGAAATCTTCCACACAACACGAGAGCTTTAAACATAGGTGGTACAAGCTGGAACACCATCGTTAGCGTAAATGTTTGTTCACTTACCTTTGGGTACAAACTATTTGCCTTGGCATAAAGAATGCTAAGAAATACAGGTCATCTTCTTGAGAAAAGCCATGAATTCATTTTGGTAGAGCAACATAACATTTATCTTTCGGGCAAAGATCAGTAGATTCTGATGCTCCGATTTTTATCCCAGGTCAATGTGGGCTAAGATATATTGGCCTTAGGCTATAAATAGCCACTCTTTTTTACATTAAATGCATTACATGCAATGCATGTGGGACGTTTCATGTTAAATTGTTTAATCCCGTCTTGCATAACAATAATATGCATCAATATCCTCTCTCTATTCTTGTCATACATGAAGGCTGCACGACTTTCTCAGTTGGGACTTCGACACCTATTCTTCGCATGTGGTTGGATACCGTTTTCGTCATGATTGTCTTCATTTCTTTTTTTTCTGTTATTTTTTCAGTTTTCACATTCCATTGCCGTTCGAAGATTCTCAAGGTGATTATCGTCGATACGTGTTCATGATTCGTTTCGCCGAAAACCTGTTCTAGATTCCAGCGATCGTAGTAAACGTGTCGTTCGGGAAGAAAACAACGTCCATTTTCGTCGAACAGCAACTTCTTCGTCCGTAGGAGATGAATATGATGAACACCGCTTTATTTTCCTCCTCTAGCACAACCATAAATCAACTGTTTTTCTTCGAACAAATTAGCACTAGGAACGAAGCCACTTAGGCTTTCTTGTTGATTGGCCCTCTAAAAGAACACTTTAGGAGTTTAAAATATCAAACAGCAACGTGTTATGTGCATGGGGAAAACTTTTGCTGTGCTGTAGCTTCTGCTGCAGCTGTTCACGCATTACTAGGACAAAAAAGAAGTGTGACGATGTGCAAATTGTATCGCGATGAATTAAAATCCTCATCGGGATGTCCTCGATGGGATTTCAGTTTTTAGAAAAAAAATCGAATTCGGTCTCTTACATGCTATAATCCTGGACGAGCCCAATGTTTTTCATCTTATTTTAAATCAAAAGGAGTGGCTGTCGCCTGTGATGATGAAGAAAACCTTGTGCGACTAATTCGGGATTTCAACTTAGCAATGAGTAGAGGAAAGATGTGATCGCTCGAGTGTCAAACCGAATTGGATAACCTTCAAGGGAAGAAACCGAATGAAGTGTCAAAGGCACGGGTATGGGTTATTTGTAGTTACTTGAGTAGCAGTAATAAGTAATATAATCTATGAGTTATTCCACACTCAAAAAGTTTCACTCGAAAAAAGATCATACAAGATGTTCTTATGAGACGCCAAATGTCGAAATTCTGCCATGCTGATGGTCAATGGTTTCCAGAAAGCTGCTGACGGATAGACTTGACAACGTGGCAAGCCAAGTCTAGCACTGAACGTCATCGTGTCAATGTTATCGATCCGAGAATTGAGTGAAGAAGTATCTTTTATGCAAATTGAAAACTGAATGGTAAGTTGTTGTGAGGCAGCAAACACTAGGCCTTTCAGTAGCCCTTTCAGTAGTACGAAATTCTATCATAAATCATACTACTCCCCACCTAAAATACTTTTTTTTTCATGTTTTTTATTTTTTCACAGTATTTCACTTTTAGCTTCGATTTTTCGTATTCATTTCTGCCACTGTTGGTGCACGCTCTCCTCATTGTGGAAGAGATACAACGATGTGTAGTAGGAGATTCACTTCTATAGCCACCTAAGCAAGAAAAGAATTCGACATTTCCATTCTGACTCCCTGCTAAGGGTAAATCGCTGCCAGGAATCCCTGACATGGTCCAGAATCAGGGTAGCCCGTAGATAGCAAGTAGTGACGACATTGGGAAGTCTACCACGCTTTCGAGATTTCACTAAACCACCAATGTCTTGCTAAGTTAGGAATTCGGCAGTCGAGTAAAAAACTACTACAAAGACTCTGTAAAGTTGGGCGACTCTTCGTGAGTCATAAAGCCCGATCACTCAAGTGTTGTGCATGTGGAAATGTTTGTCATTTAACAAATGGGTTGTTTCTATTTTCTATTATTATTTTATTTTTTTCAAGACCATTCCGACTCTTGCCGATCGCTTTCGATGAGACACTAAATGACCAGTTCTACAGTTACGGTCTATAACTGCCCTTAATTCCTGGTCTGTTTTGGTTCCTGGCCTACTGGTGGCTGTTTTGGATGCTAAGATGAACGTGAGAGATATTCTCGAGTTCTGAATAGAAGCCGACCTATCATTAACATACCGCTTTTTCCTGTCTAATGAAAACTCGTTTCAATCATTTCTTGTTAGAATCCAGAGCAACTGATAGTCTTAGAGGTCGGAGCGTACCATTTCTTTCTTTCTTAAGCCACTAACAATTCGTATCCTAACAAAAAATAAACGTAAAGAAGATAAGGGTTCATAGTGGACATGAAACTCTTCACGATTCATTCACGTGTTCCAGAAATGACAACGCACTTACGATTTAATGTAAAGTTGTAACTTTAAAAGAGAGGATCTACTAGTGAATGTAAAATGGGACACAAGTCTTACACGACTCTTTTGTAAAGGATTGAGGCACTCGAATTCTGCAACATTGGGAAACTTTCGACGTTTGACGTGCACTCAGTCTTAAAGGACCCATGAACATTGTTTGCTGTAACAGACCTTTCTTCAACACATTTCTTACCAAAACAGTCTAGCAAAATATTTCCACTGTCTACGCATTCCATGGATTCTTCGGACAAAACGAAACTGGATTAAGACCATATAACCAACATGTTTATCCACTTTCAACATTGGTAACATCGAAGATTTCTTGAGAACACTCGGAAAAAAACGAGCAAAATGGGAACGAAATATAACCATCTAAAGGAAATAGCCCAGAATAAGGATATAAATCGTAGATAGGAAAAGAAATCCCTTCTTATTCTACGACTATTAGAAAACGTCATAACGTGGCGCACGTTGCGCAGTGGTTAGAGGTGCCCTACAATTCACACGCGGTTTTTGGTGCGATCCCATAATCCGAGCTCATCAAGCACTCCATCCATATGTGTCCCGCGAAATGGTGCCAGATGGATAGCAGAACCGATTTCTGCTGGCAATCACAAGTCGCTCAGCCGTATAGGGCAGGTGTCCACTCAATCACCTCTAACGATGCTTGGTGATGTCTAATGCATGGCGCGTCCGTCAGGCATTGATCAATGCCAAATCCTTTATCCTTCTATTCTTTTGCCCAAAACGTCAATCTTATCTGCCAACGACAGAAAAACAACCAATTCAGATAACCTGAGTGCTTTAACGGACCGCTTCACTATGAATCACGTCGCTCTCGTCACATTTTCCGCCTAGATGGTATCTTATTTGCTTGTTAATATTCTTTCATGGAGTCACACAAACACTATTTTCACTGCTTATAGTAGAGGTAGTAGTCTATGAGCACCGTAGAAGAGACCTAAATTTCCAACCGGTTTTCTAAAAGCCGTGTTTGGATGATAATGGAATTGGCGATGTCTTTGCGTATGGGTGCCATAGTAAGCCTTTTTGGTAAAAATAAGTGGTTCACAATGTGGCCAACTCGTCTATGAGGCTCTTTGGTTGTGGTGAATCTTCCTCTAACGATGATGAACAAAGGTAACTGGCATGAAGAACTCGATAATTAAGAACAGGACAGGGAACACATAGGTGGAGTCGAATACAGTGGTAGCACCTGTTAATACAATTTTGCACAGTTTTTTGCATTTGGTTTCTCCATGAAGAGACGGTGAAACTCTTAAATAAAAAACCGTCTCCTAAGAAGTTCTCTGGAGATCGATATTTCCATACAAAAGGTCATAGCTGTGAATGAATGGTACTGTGGCAGTCAAGCTCAGTTTGTGTTTCTACAAGAGGTTATCGAGGTTATCGATGCTGTTTTGAACTGAACACGTTAAAGTTCTTAATCAGTGTTATTCAACTCAATAATTCAATACTTTACATAGTTGTTCATAAATAAGAAGTTGGCACAAAAAATACTCCCTGAAGTTTACCGTGCTATCGTAACTGGGAGATATTTTTGGGTGTCGAACTGTGCACACAACGGAAGCTGTTCCTCCTAGAACCGTCTCCTAAGAAGTTCTCTGGAGATCGACATTTCTATACAAATGGGCCTAGTTGTGAATAAACCACTACCTGAATTCGCTTCTTTAGTGATAACAATGTACTAACGAGTAAGAAAGTTGTACACCGTCGGCAGCCTCTAGCACGGCTTTCACCGAGAAAAGAAAAGCTCAGCCGCGCGACCAGAAAATTACCAGTTGAACTGAATTTGTATTGCGCCGCTCGCGATTCTATGTGATTCATTAAGGCACTCGACTAGGTATCCAACATATTCAGTGTCATCTAAAACAGTTGTTTTCCACTATCTGGTAATGTCTCGTGGTTTATTTTTAGTCTCACCGATCAGGCGATGTCGATAGCGCCGACGAAACGCAGTCAACTCGTGAAATAACGAATGTTGTGTCTAATAGGACTTGGCATCGACGATTCGCCCTGGCCACTCCTTAGATGACATTTTGATCACAGTAACAGAATCTCGTAAGAAATACTGAATATCACGGTGAATCAGCTTTACTCAGCTCTATCCGATACACTCTCATTTGGCTCTTCCTGAATCCAGACAGCCATGGTTTTTTCTCACAGTACCTGAATACCATCATCAAAGCAGGTGTTATGAAGACTAATATCCAATTCTAAACAAAAGACTAGATCGTTTTTCTGATGCCAAAGCTAAGTTAATGTAATGCTATTGATGATTTACTGGTCCTCTAGAAGCTTAGAACCTATATTTTTGTCACGTGGTCTTTCCTGACTTTCAACATAAATGATATCATAAAATTTTTCTGATCAGAACACAAATGATAACCAAACAGAAGATATTGATGGAGAAAATCGATCGTTGGATGAACAGCACTGATACCGTAATTTATGAAAAAAAAATCATGTCAGCCTTCCCATTGACTTTACTAAAATGTATGACGTTTTCACCAAATTCATTGAATTTACTGCTAACGGAAGATGTTCTTGTTAAATGAAAAATGAAAAGTTGTCGAAAAGAAATAGAAAAGAAGCGAGGACAAGCTCATTGTGAAAGTTATTCATCGAAATTTGATGACATCATAAGGGTGTAATGATAATGAGAGCAGTATGACTACCTGTTTCCTTTTCACTGCTTTTCACCATCATTCTAATTAAATCGATTCAGTTCCGTATCGATCACTTTAACGGCGAGATGATATCACCAAAATGATGTCATTGTCAGATGTGATGTGATATGATTGTCAACAATAACAAACTCTTCTATTCCATTTCTTCTTTTCCTTTACTCATAAAATTTCGACATGTCATCTTTTCTGTTGGTCATGATCATTTTCGGTGTTAAGTATTAAAAATGCGACTGACCTAATCAATAAGCATATTTTCTAAATTGACTCTGCACTGAGTGGTTTTGCAAAAAGTTTTCCCATTTGTTCAGCACTTTTTCTCATAAACTGCTAACATTTTGCCAAAGAGCAGATTATAATAAATATTCACCCTTACGTGACGAAGCTGATTTTTCAAAAGTACACGACGATTACTCCATTGCTGGAGAAGTTCAGGAGTTTAGAAGTTTACGGACTTATAGGAGAGGTATTGCTCTATCTCATTAGGGGTATACATGATTCCTAAAGCATATTCTTTCAGTTTTAAATTTGCTTAGAGTTCTCAAAAAGTGGAATGGAATTCCAATTTTTAGAGTTTCCCAGGCAAGTGAGGTAGTGGGAAAACTAGAACTGAATTGAGGAACATCTTTGCCTTCTCCTAGACGAAATCCCACTTGTTCAATTTCTTGCTCGTTCGAAATACTAGCCTTGACGAAGACGAATATTTTTTAGAGCCAGTAAACCAGGATCTCATAACAGGAGAGCCTGTACTTTACGGGCATTGATTCGAGATTCTAGTAGTTTCCTGAAGTTCTTGAAAGACTAGTATGTAGTAAAAAATAAAGTTAAAATTGACATAAATCGTTACTTTTTGTTTATGTAGATCAACCTAATATTCGAATTAGCCAACAGTAGGAGCATAATTTTTGGATTTACGGGCTTTTTTTTTCAAAACGAAGAATTTTGCTCTGGTTTCCTTTCGGCAGAACTACTCTCATTCTTTGATGAATGACGATTTCATTAGCTAATTCGAATAAATATAAAAACTGAAAGCAAACGAGAAATTAAGCAAAATAGATTTCGAACAAATTACATTAAAACGTTGAAGAAGAGATGAATGAATGGATTTACCATTATTTGTTTTATTTTATTTTGACCTGTCTTCACGTCTACTGTGCGCATCCAAGCACTTCTCACTTTCGATTCGTTTCCTCGCATCCATTGTCCACGAAGATCTCCCAACTTGAACGTGTGGCTTCGGTTACTGATTGAGAATTTTCACTTCATCTTCAATTTCGTAGAATGCTAGTCCTGCATTTCCCCCAGGAGTCCTGAAATAGCCAGGCTCGAGCGCTTTCAATCGGACTGCAGAGTGATTTTTTCACGGAAAAGTGCGATGCCAATTTCTCGACCTCGGAGGGATGAGAGGCTTGTTTGGCCTGGGGCGGAATAGAGGTGACACCATGCTCATGATGACTGACAACACTACCACTGTGCTATCCGCCCCTTGAATGAATGGATGCAAACTGTAACCACTGATGATTTCTCTTTCTGATCAAAATTACGATATTTCTCACGGGATTGATTTCCATCAAACACGAACTTTTTTCCTCACGATGCCCACTTTTTTCAATTTCCCTGTTCTAGCAATGAAATTAAGAAAGGCAGGTGTTAATGTTAAAAGAGAATAGTTCTTGCGAAATTCCACGGCGATTTGCGAATTCTGGCCTGTTCCTCTCAATCAATAGCCATCTATTGCATAGCCGTTGATAAGCGTTGAAATGGTTGTTGCCAGATTCCATGGTGATTTGTGAATGTTTGTCTATTTTTAAGAATTAGTTGCGATCAATTGCTGTCTGTATCGGATGAAACGTAGATATTCGGAAAGATTGACAGCGAGGATAATCGCGTCTGTTCCACATTTTCGTAAACGTTGAACACCTCATGGCAGTTGGACAGTATTCATCTCAGTGTTGACGAAAAGTATACGTTAAAGTTGCAGCTGTTAGATCATCTGTGCTGAAAATGAACAAGCATATTGCGAAAAGCTGAGGATGTTTAGTAGACGATTTTGTGAAAGCTTCTGTGCAAAGTTCTTTACACTTCTTCCTACAATTCCCCTATTTTACAGAAACCGTAGGGAATGTGGCCGAAATTCTTTAACAAATTGGTTCCATTGATATTAATGCCCCTAGAATGATTCTATTTGCCATACAGATCTACACTGCCTGTTTTCATTCCGTTCTACCGGTCGTTTACACATGGTCTTCACGGTTAAAGTGCTAAAGTGTTCGACGTTGATCAATTCCGGATTGATGCGTCAAGTATCCTATTTGGTCCGTAGCATCACTAGAGATGAGTAAATGCATATCTGGTCTATACAGTAGCTCGTGGTGGCAAACCGATTTATCATGATAGTCTTTTTTAACCTCGCAGACCAGTCTGGTTTTAACTCCTCACCCTGGAGGCATCTATGGCTTAGTTTCGTGAGCGGGGGTAAAACTAACAATCCTGTTTGCATTGCAAAGCACCACTAAACACTGCGCTACATGCGAGAGAATTATGCCGATTATAAGTCAAAACTAATCCAACAAGGATAGCCAATGGTAGGCTATTATTATCAGAATAGTACGTTATTTACATATTTGTTTTTCAAGATAAACAAGCTCTTCTAGCCAGTCATCAAAAATGGCACATCACATGACATGCAGGGAGCACGTGAAATGCAACCGAATACCTGAGCAGATGTTGTGGGACAAAGTGAAGTGTTTTAATCGACTACAGATCTAGAGAATAACAGCAAGTTATTTGTAGCGCCACAGCATTCCGATATCACGTGATTCTAACACAGAACCCGAAGGTAAATGCAATCTGAGTCAAAGTTATGAAAATAATAATTTATCAAGTGCGGAAAATCCAGAAATGGATCAATTATTTATTGATTCGATCCTTAAACGACTTCCTTGCAGGGAATTTGAAACACTCATTATTAAGTGCAATTCTTCGACAAAGAAAAGGACATACTCATTTGTCGACTGCTTTGAACACTCCCTTTGAGCTACAGTAAATCATCTGTGACAATAACTATCAAAACAAACGAGTATTTAAAGGAATTGTTCTGGTGTGAATGCCTCTATGAATGGAATGTATTGTCAAAATGAGAAAAACAAGATCGGATAACAAAACATCGACGGTTCTCACGCGCGAGCTCGTCGCCCTTGACACCGCCCACATCGCGACTTCAGTGCTAGGGTATAAAAGCCTTTCTTCAAGGGTAAGGTCCTTGTACCGAATCTAAGCATGCTTTCAATCCTAGTACCTTCCGTCATCATCGTGGCCTGCAGTCCCGCATCCGAAATTCGTGACCCGTTTGACGGTGAGTTCGATTCGAGTTCATTCTTCTTGCAGGCGATCACACCAATCGTATCCCCTTACAGCAATCGCCAACAACCAGCAACCATCAGAACCAATTGATCCGTTCTTCTCGTTTAAAGAGAATCCAGTGGAAACTACTCGTACAGATGAAGACGGTGTATTTAAAGCAGTGGCATCGAAAAAGACCAATAAGTTACCACTTCAAAAGAGAAAACAGCGACTTGTCAGCGATCAGCTTGCGGATTTGTTGCGAGAGTTCAAGTTCTCTCAGCCAGGTGTTGCACCAAAGCTTACTGGTTCGACTACCGACTGGAGCTCTCCAATCAGCTTCGAGTACTTCCATTTTGGTGAGAACGATGGCACTGTGGTGAATCCCTCCGCTACCTACCTCAATGGTGGTGAATTTGAAAAGGTCATTTTTATTAATGCTTTATTACTACGTAACGTAGAAATAGAACAAGGAATATTACAATTAAATTATTTTACCAACATTTCTAATCTTGAAAAAAACTAATTCTCAGTCGAATAACATTATTTGCAAAGGGTTGGGGAAATCTTCCAGACGAACATTTCTGCTCTGCTTATTATCTCGTCGGCCGTTCCGAGATTGGTGGTAGTTTAAATCAAAAAGTTTTTTTCGTGCCTTTTCCAATGAATGTGGCACGTTAGAATAGAGGTTGGAGTGCCTCGTGGTGCATATCTGGCCATACGTGAAGGCTCACATTCTGGGAAATTAAGCCCTCCATCACTAGGAAAATCGCTCACTTGATACATCCGCATGTCCCGAAAAGTTTACTATATGGGCAAACATGCATCCACCAACCTCTGCAATGCACAATGGAGTAGAATGCCTGACGCATCCCTACAGAAATGATAAGCACCAAGACCTTCATCCGTTTTATTCTTTAGTGAAGATTCTTTCAACTATCTAAGTCTCAATAGCAGTTGAGCAAACTCAACAATAGGATTCACCTGTCCGGTTTCAGATCGCTACACCAAAATGCCACTTCATCGGATGCGGCGGACCATTTCCAAATGATGGTACGTTGCCCGTGGATTCTCCTCCACAAAAAGACAAAGTTTGTCATCGAACATTCGTTCCATTGAACGGCTGCACTAATAATAAAGGGTATCCGATGGGAATGCTATGTTCAATATGCTGTGAATGTTCGGCTGCTTTTGTAAATGAAATGAAGAAAACGCACGGATTCCAAATCGGCTACAATGCATAGCCTCTCGAGAAGTTCGCGAACCTGTTTTTGTTTTGATTAGTTGTTTTCTTTTGTGCTTACGTAATTGTTCAGTTGAGCTTCTATGTTAACTCATTTGCACGGGTTTTTGTAAATATTGTGCTTTGTGTTAGACCCTCTCCGATACTTTGTGAACAGGTTTCCATGCTTTTTTTTGCCTTCTCAGGATTTGTCAGTTCAATGTAAATATTGCATTTTGTTTCTTTTAGAATCCTTTCACGATTACTCCTTCTTGAAAAAAGCATTTCGAATAAAGTAAACTTTGAAGTTGACTTTGAACCTAACCGAAACTGAAATAAAAGCTTAAAACATGAAAGCTGAAAAACTTAAACTGAACTTCAACTTTTCTTTCATGGTGTATCGTTTGTTCATAGTCTCAGCACAGTTTCTTTAGGCAGACAGACTCAACAATGCCTGTGAGAAGCGCTGTGACTACCCTAGGACGAAATATTTAGGGCTCTATATGCACGCAACTCATCGTTAACCTGTTAGTTTCGTATTAGTTGTTTCACTACGCGCTTAGAAAATGTTCCGGTTAAATCGTTCTGGATAAATCGGTCAGTTAATCGTCGGAATCATTATCGACTTGAAAGAATCCTTTCACGAGGCAGTAAATCTCAGTCCGATCCACACAGGGCCGCGACCTCTTGCGGTGAACACTGCCTAGAACATCCTGGTAGGATAGTAGTGTTTTGATATTCCAGAGAGCAGCGCAATTCAACTATCATTCAGTAAACTGGTGATAGGGGAAGATTCTTCCAAACACTTCCATGGACTGCAGTTGCAGAACAACGAATCAACTGTGGAAATTGCAAAGACTTGCACCATATGTGGGAATGAACATTCTAGATAAATGATTATAGGCGCCATAGATAAAGTTAAGCTTTTGAACAGCACGTCGAGTTAAAGTCGTTTACTGCAGACACACCCAACCTAACCATTCAAACTAGTGGAAGACGAAGAAAAGACGACGTCTAAGACGTCACACTCGCTGTCATAGAACGAAATAGCAAGACTAGCACTGTTTACCTTTTTCGTCGAAGTAATTTCATTTATAGAACCAGTTGCTTCAGATTCTGTGCATGAGAAGTTTGATAACAACGAGTCCGAATGAATAGTACTAGAGCGAAATCCGCAGACTTGTTGCCCATTTCTTTTTCGTACAATCATACCCTTCAAATGTCGAGTATGATATCATTTCGTGAGTTGTCCTTAGAGAACTCCTTGACATTGAACTAATTCAAAACTATTTAAGATCTTTTTACAATCTCTAGTTGCTACACATCTTCGGACGATGTTCAATAAAATGATCAGTTTACGAGAACTGAAGAACTTTTTTCGTACTTCGATGAACTCCTTTTCTAAATGTAACTCTAAGAAACGGTAGGACCTCGGATTACTGAATCACTGACCAGTTCAGTTTCACAGCGGAACGGCTAATTACTAAATCCGTTTCATTGAAAACGAGAAATACTGAAGTGAGAACGGTTTAGTGCTTTGTAGTCACTATGTTCGTTTAAATATGATAGGGTGTCGTTCCCAGTCTACTATAACCTGTCTGCAGTACAAATCGATTTTTTTTCTTACCTTTCTTCTTCCCGCTAAATTCAGACTCCCTAAGAGGTCATGTTAAGAGAAAGACTCATCTCGAACCAGTTCTAGATGGTGATCTTGACAATTTATTCGTCCGGAATTGCTGAATTTGCCAAAACTGAAACTGAAAACTTTATTCTATTGACGATGTTTAGTAACTAGAAAACAGATTCTGGAAACGATTTAATCTTCTAAATCGTCAAACCAAACGTATCGTATGAGTGTAAGGGATAGGAATGTTTGTAATCTAATCAAATCGTACGATGCGACTTACTATAAATAGAACTAGAATGTTTGCGATCGTCGTTCACAGATATCTACTACTTCTTTCTCTTCTAGTTGTTTTCGTGTGATCATGATCGGATGATACACTAATAAAGTATAAATTCTGCTGAAAAACTAATAAACAATGACATGGATCTAGAGTACTACAGCTATATCACATATCGATAAAACGCGATCGGAGAACGTCTTCTCAAGCAGCTTCATTTACAGCCAGTCTAACCCATGTGTGTAAGTTCCAGGGTCTATGGTCGCATCTGCCGTAGGCAGCAGAAGGAAATGTATTAATAATCAACATGTTTTTAAATTGTTGAGCTTATGTGAGGTTGATAATACAAATATATGACATATGCAATATATTTATATATAATATTATTATTAACTTCGTGCAAGATCAACAACTTGAAAACATGTCGATTACTTTGCTACCGAGGTTAAATAACGGTTGGTTTGGAAATTATGATAATAATGGCGGTGCTCTCCTAACGGTTTATCGCTTCATCGTGGCTGGCGAGGTGTTCCTGGATGTCGGACTGCGATGTAGAGGGGGGATTTATCCCCTGGCAGGGTCTCCAAGGCTGAGAAGAAGTCCGATGTTTCCATCAGGAAGCCTAGCTGAGAGTAAACCAATGCCAAGATCCACCACCGTCCTGATATCAAATTGGTGGCATGGTGACAAATCTCCCACTGATCCACAAGGGCTGCGACTGCCTGTCATGGTGATTGGCCAGGCTGCCTTCGTGATTCCAGGGGACCACAATGGCTTAACCAGCAAATCTGCGAAAAATGGAGATTATGCTGGGGCCCGCATAACTAGTAATAACGAGCCGTTCAAAGATCAAATATCAAGTAATACCGGCACAGCCAATTTTCTTGTGAGAATTATAGGGGACGGAACGAAAAAGGGATGAAGTACTTGTGATCAATTAGTATTCCACCTTAAGATGAATCTACTAAAATTGCCGACAATACGGCATGTCCTCAACTTCACTGAAAACTCTCTCAATTAAGGAAAGCAAGATGACAAGAAGTTGAAAACTTTGTATAGCATACAAATCAATCTTGTTAGGGTCACCTTTGTCGATTCTTCTTTTCATCAAACAAAGATGTTCACAGTTTTTCGATAAAATCACGAAGATTCTGAGACATGAGCAAAACCCCCGAACAACAGTTCGCCTTCGAACACACGACCCCCTTTCCGGGTGTTCACATCTCATCCACTGCACCAACCAAGACCGCTGCTCTGTTCTTCTTTCAGCCAGTTTTTACCCTGACGATGCTATTAGCAATCACCCGTCAACGGGAATGATTGGGGAGCACAAATCAGCATCGAATCCAACTATGCTAAAACTGCGGTCGAAATTCCAACGACGCTTTAACTTTTATTTGCTTCTTATTGTTTTCTTTATAGCATGGCATGATGTGAAACACAATCACAATGGTGCTGAGATGTGAGAAAAACGCAGAATCTCCGGAAAGGGCAATCACGAAATCGAAACCCAAACGAGGTTTAGAGTTTTGCTCATGCCTCAGCATCCTGGTGGTTGCATTTCACTTAATATCCCACAATGGAAAAGAATTGGCGGTAAAATAAAAGTTAAAACAGTCTTTTAACATTCTAATTTTTACCTACCTTTACCCTATAGATTGCTTATTCATAGGTGGTTTATCCAATGAGTAGAGATTCTCTCTTGTTAGGATGCCATGATCGCTGTAAGCAATACTTGTCGTTTTTAGCCTCTTTTGCAGAATTTCAACGGTCTCTTAGCCCTCATACCCAAAACCATGGAATGTCTTTAGTATAGTTTTGCGAATGTAATCGAAGAGGTCGCGGACTAAAAAAGGTTTCCAAAGTACGTCGTTGTTATACTTCCCATCGTATAAGCCGTGTAGAGCAGATGCTGGTCTATCGTATCTTCTAAAGTCTCGAGAATAATTGTTTAAATTCAGCCTTGCTTCTCCTTCAATGTTTTTGCTTTGCTTAAATCTGATATTTTCGCATAGACCAGACCGATTGATCTTGCGGAGTTCGGGGATTCGGTGTCGAGATGGTGGCAGAAAAGATTGAGTAATTTTTAGAACACACAAATGCTTTTATTCCAATTCAGCAACGTAAGGGGTGGGTAAATGTGTTTGTAGTTTTTGATTTAAAAGATCACCATCAATGTGGTCCTACTTCTCTAATGAACGATGAGAAGAGAAAACAAATGGAAATATCAATAAATCGACTAGTAAACATTCTCTGAAGTATTATGAAGTGTTATATTTCAAACAGGCAGATTTCGCACAAATACGTGGGTCACTGATTAATCTCGATTCCAAAATCCGAGGCCAGCCCAGCTGAAGCTTTCTTCAGGACATTTGAAGCAGAGCACCGCAGCAAACGTCGAATGCGTGAAGGAGAAACGAATGGAAGATGTGATGAGTTCAGCAGCACCACTCACGAAGATGGGCCATTTAAGTGTACAGTAGTGACTGATGGGCATGCTTTAGCGAACACTACGTCCCAATACACCTATATTATTCATCGGGGATTCGGTGTCGAGATGGTGGCAGAAAAGATTGAGTAATTTTTAGAACACACAAATGCTTTTATTCCAATTCAGCAACGTAAGGGGTGGGTAAATGTGTTTGTAGTTTTTGATTTAAAAGATCACCATCAATGTGGTCCTACTTCTCTAATGAACGATGAGAAGAGAAAACAAATGGAAATATCAATAAATCGACTAGTAAACATTCTCTGAAGTATTATGAAGTATTATGTAATATTTCTAACAGGCAGATTTCGCACAAATACGTGGGTCACTGATTAATCTCAATTCCAAAATCCGAGGCCAGCCCAGCTGAAGCTTTCTTCAGGACATTTGAAGCAGAGCACCGCAGCAAACGTCGAATGCGTGAAGGAGAAACGAATGGAAGATGTGATGAGTTCAGCAGCACCACTCACGAAGATGGGCCATTTAAGTGTACAGTAGTGACTGATGGGCATGCTTTAGCGAACACTACGTCCCAATACACCTATATTATTCAGGCTTGGTAAGACGGCTTGCCATACTAATCCTGTAAATGTCTGCGCTTTGACCCACTCTATCACCTCTATATAATACACTACCAAGACACCACACATTTATTCATTCATTTAAGGCGATACTCTGTTATTGTTAGTGGATAGCGAGTACGATCCAACCCAACTAAGGATGGTCCAACCTGTTCGAGGCACACCAAGCCCACGGTGGCGAAATCGGTATCAGAATTGTTTGGGACAAGCGCTCATTTCCGCTAATCCACGGAACGCACTAGCACGTTGTTCTAGGATTCCAGGAAGAATAAACTCGACCAGTATTCAACGACATTTGTGATGAAAATGAAAAAATCCTCAAATAGCGGCGGAACGCACGCTCACAAAAGAAAATTGGAAGATGTGAAGAAATGAATCAAAAGAAGGAACTGCAGAGATCCGTGCAATGGAATAAACAAAATGTTGGGTCATGTAGTAACAAATTAATAATGATATTTTAACTTAACGTTTACTGCCTACTCTTTTTAATGGCAGGGCATATTGTGAAATATAACTTCAATGATGCTGAGATATTTGCAAAACTTAGGACCGCGGAACTAGCTGACAGACAGGCGAAGCGAAGGACCCGCATGGTGCGGTGGTGAACGCGTTACTCCACGAAAAGGACAATAGCGCTTTCGTTCCCCACCATAGACACCGATACCCGGTTAGTTGAGAGGCTACGTGGCACGTACCCAGGTGGCAGATAGTGGTTAATCGCGGACCAAAAGCGAACATTATTTCCCTGAGACGCAGGTCGATCCAGAGAATGGACCCCCTGTTTCTACTGCCCCGATTCGGCACATACTTTCTGTATGTACGAGATGTATCCATGCACGTGTGTGTGGGTGCATTCTAGTTTATGCGGGTTGCATTCTACGAGTCAAATCGGCCAAAAGCCTGCAATCAAGTGACAGGGAAGTATATGGGAGGCGGTTAGGAGTCGCTTCCAACAAATAAGACCAAAGTCCATTCTGGCAGAGCCTGGCAAGCTACCCGTGAGTATACCCAGGTTTCATGTTCAGAGCCCAGCAAAGTATACGTGGACATCAAAAAGCTAAAAACAGTAAGAGAAACGGGCCTCATTCCCCTGCCTCCGAAAGAGCCCCTAATTTCGCAGCGTTGAGTAGGATGAGTAAGGAGAGGCTACTAAAATCTCAGCACCAATGAAAGCTGCGTGGATTGCAAAGAACTAAGGTGACGATCTGTACCTACAATGCACGTACACTTGCATCCGAGTCCTTGATAGAAGAGTTGCTCATGCAAGCAAGAAGAATAAAGAACGGCGTCATCGGCCTGGCCGAGACGAGACGACGACACCCATTCAACGCCGTCTATGACACAGAAGAAGCACTATTCCTCGGAACATGCGACAGTAGAGGAGTCGGAAAAAACGAAACTATGACGAAGAAGAAGTCGAAGCGTTCCATATGGACTTGGAGAAGTTCTACAGAGATGACCATAAATTCTTCAAGGTCATCATTGGAAATTTCAACGTCAAGATTGGACCAAGAAGAACGCCTGAACAACGTCACAGTTGGACCCACGGATTAGAATGGAACGAACAGGGTGAACGGCTGTCTGAATTTATCATGACGACCAAGACCATCCATCGTAACTCGCAATTCCAGAAGCTCCACCCTCAAAGTTGGACGTGGGAGTCTCCCAACGAAGAGTGCCATAACGAAATAGACCACATCATGGTGAATAGAAGGTTTTGCCTAACCAATGTCGCTATTGTTCCAAAATTCTACACAGGATTACACCATTGCCTCCTTTGTGCAAGACCCTATTTCTAGCGGAAAGTAGAAAAAACCATCAAATTCAAAAAACGAAGTCCCAAAACTACCGCAAACTGGGATTTATTCAACTCATTACTCTGCTGCTGGGAAGATGCCGTTGTCGATAATATCGACGAAGAATACGATCGGCTCATTCAACATAATCACGTTAGTGTTCTGAAAGCTGAGAGTTCGAAGGTCAAAAAAGGACGACGTCTGTCTTCAAAAACATTCCAGTTAGTACACCAGCGTGGAATCGCACAAGCTACAGGCAACATTAGTGTTCTGAAAGCTGAGAGTTCGAAGGTCAAAAAAGGACGTCTGTCTCCAAAAACATTCCAGTTAGTACACCAGCGTGGAATCGCACAAGCTACAGGCAACCGCGAATTGACGTTTGAACTGGCAAAACTATGCAGACAGGCGATAAAAGATCTTCAAGTGCGAAGAGCAGCAGTAATGGTCGAAGCTACAGAGGCTGGGAAAAGCATTCGCAAAGCCCGCCAAAGCTTCGCCAATTACAAGACCAAGATGATTGCACTCCGACGTCCAGACGGAACAATTACAGCGTCCAGCGAGCAATGGAAAAAATCATTCACGAATACTACCGCGATCTCTTCGATAGCCACATCCACGTTCCGTCAAATCAAATAGAGGATGGATATGTTGTTCCAACGGTTCTCCCTTCCGAAATCCGATATACCATTTCGTCGGTGAAACATCGAACAGCACTACGTCCGGATAGGATGAGATCAGAATTCCTGAAGAACCTTCCGCCGGTCCTCGTAAACACACTGGCTCGGCTGTTCACACGTTATGTGTCTGAACGCAAGGTCGTACTCAGTGAAAGACCATCAAGACCGTGCTATTGTTCAAGAAGGCTAACCTACACGATACAGGTAACTATCGTCCAATCTACTTGCTGTCTGTCGTCTACAAACATTTCACTCAAGTCATCCTAAACAGGATAGACAGAACACTGGACGAAGGGCAGCCATGCGAGCAAGCAGGGTTTCGAAAAGGATTTAGTACGATGGACCGCATTCACACGATAACAAAGCTCATTGAAGTATCGCGAGAGTACAAAGGACCGCTCTGTCTCACTTTCATCGGTTTAAAGAAGGCCTTTGATTAAAGATGAATGAGGTGAAAAATCAACATGTTGAAAGAATTAACTACAAAGTTGAGCAGAAGAAACGATAACCTGGTCGCTATGTAAGCAGGATGAAAGATCACTCAACGTTATCGAACTGGCAGTCGAAAGGACGATGCTAGGAGTTTGCCGTCTCACACAATTAAGGGAAGGGATCCAAAGCTCCGACCTGCGTCAACGATCAAAAATCAAAGATAGAGTACAAAGGACCGCTCTGTCTCACTTTCATCGGTTTAAAGAAGGCCTTTGATTGAATTGAGATAGAAGCAGTCATGGAAACCCTTGATAGTGGAGTCCCTTGACCCAGACACGTAATGCGTATGGACAACAACCGATGGAGAAGAGCCGTTAGTGATTGGATTCCTCGAGATGTTAAACGCACTGCAGGAAGACCACCGACTCGATGGTCAGAGTTCTTCACGAAGTGTCTAGAAGAAAGATATGATGTTCGACGAGTCCCTTGAGCGAGTAGAACCCACTGGACTACTCTTGCAACTCTTGCTCGCGACAAGGAAAAATGGAAGATTTACTGGCGACCGCTCGAGTCGCTCGATGATCAACGGGACTACAGGTGATACAGGTGATGTTTCACAACCAAGATATCACCACTCCACAACGATATTAACATTGACATCAAAACAGAGGTTAGGAAAGGCGATACCATCTCGCCAAAGTTATTTACCGCCATCCTCCAGAACGTCATGAGAACATTGGCATGGGATAGTATGGAAGTGGAAATCGATGGTCGGCAGTCACATCATCGCTTTGCTGATGACATAACACCAAACATTAGCCAAGCGGAACGTATGCTTGCCGACTGTGATAAAGCCTGTGGAAATATTGGTCTTCGATTAAATCTCACAAAAACGATGTTCATGAAGAACGGATTGGTTTCGTTTGCCCCATTCACGCTCAGCGGAACGAATATCTCCGAATG
>MQTX01000135.1:514013-539845 GCA_009735665.1 Angiostrongylus cantonensis
ATCGAACTGGCAGTCGAAAGGACGATGCTAGGAGTATGCCGTCTCACACAATTAAGGGAAGGGATCCAAAGCTCCGACCTGCGTCAACGATCAAAAATCAAAGATGCCATTTTGTACGCCAAACAGTCGAAGATAAAGTGAGCCAGACACGTAATGCGTATGGACGACAACCGATGGAGAAGAGCCGTTAGTGATTGGATTCCTCGAGATGTTAAACGCACTGCAGGAAGACCACCGACTCGATGGTCAGAGTTCTTCACGAAGTGTCTAGAAGAAAGATATGATGTTCGACGAGTCCCTTGAGCGAGTAGAACCCACTGGACTACTCTTGCAACTCTTGCTCGCGACAAGGAAAAATGGAAGATTTACTGGCGACCGCTCGAGTCGCTCGATGATCAACGGGACTACAGGTGATACAGGTGATGCACACTGATTAGAGCTTACAAACACATAAGATAGGCAGCTATGAAGAAACCAACAATGGTGAAAAGAACGCTGATTTGATCGGCTGGGTTTATTGACACTTTACTGAAAGCATTCGTACCACTGCTCAGACGGAACAGATATTAGCTGCTTACAACTATTTATCCATTCCAGAATAATTGGACTGCAAGTGAACTTGAAGAGAATGAAGTGAGAACTAACATTGAACACTTTAGTAAAAACAGTAGAATAATCAGTTAACGTATCCCATCAACAGTAGATGATCTCAACGATAAAACTACTTACAAACTCGGCAATAATACTACACCAGAATGGAAACATGCAAAAGCTAAAACTAGTGAATATTTGAGAAGAAAATGCGCTCCATTTCAAATCTATATTTATCCTTCAGACTTTCTCTTGCATTAATATTTCTTTCAAGGATATGGCAAGAAATAATTTTGTAGTTGTCACAGAGGAGTCCGAACAGACCTACAGAACGCTCTCTCAAAATACATTCGAAGAAATCCACATGTTACAACTTCTAGTACATAAAATATAGAGATATGGATGTTACTTTTTCGAGTTAACCGGTAATAATAAAGTTAGAATGGAGGCAACTCTGGAGGAATATGCGTTACTCTATGGGACCATGATCGGTGGCGACGAGATTATGGTCGTCCGTCTGTGGACTTATTGTTCCAGCGGGTGATCCGTCGATGGTCTGAGACATTAAAATATTGGATGAAATACATAAAATACAACAAAAATATAGCAATTTCCAGAAATTCTGCTCGATGTTATCGAGAACAAAACACTATTGGAGTTATTAAAGGTGAAGAATCGCAAAATGACCTAAACGAACTGATTACGGTACCACCAAACAACTTAGGTAGTCACAAATATCTTTCCAACTACAAAATCACCAACGAAATCATTTATTCGTTCTAACGAGGAAACGTAACTAATGCACATTATAGTGCCTTGCTATCCCAATTTCACAAAAAAAAAAAAGTCTAGAACATCCAACCTTTCCGAAAAACCATTCTTTTCCAAGAACTTCTAGACTATCGATGATGGCACTTCACTTCTTTGCTAAATTTTCGTACGCTTATCTCTACATCACTGTAATAGATTTGCCGAGGATTTCCGCCTGCTGATTTGTCCTATAGCAATATTTGGAGGAAAAAAAACAGTGAAAAGAAGAAAGAAACTAGCTGCAGAGTTAAATATGTCCCTGATGTTACTTCAAATAGCCCTTTACAGATATTTCAAAACCGGCTTTCCTTTAACCTCAGTATAACTAATCAATATATATTTTTTTGATGAGCTTACGCCAGGTTGATAAATAATCGTTATTGTGCTAACGTCTCAACGTCTTTATCTTCATCATAGCCGATTGTCCACAGATGTTCGTCTTCTGGATTTGAGTATGATGAAGACGAAGATCCCGAAACGTTAGCCGAATAAAGATTACATACCAACCTCGTTTCAGCTCATCAAAGAAGAAGCGTATATTAATTATTCGTATTCTTGTTGAGCAAAAGCGGGGTGTTATTTTTATTCTTTATTCACGAATAAGCTGACGTTTCGGCGGGCTTCACCTTCCTCAGAGCCTGGAAAGGTCAAGTTGACAGCAATCTATTCGGCCAAACACCTCCATAACAAAACAGAGAAAACGTTAAACCAGGATTTCAACCACAATGAACACAGCTTTGCACACTCACCACTTTCTATGAGACTTCTATTGAGTATGTCGCGTGGAGACCAATCGCACAGAATTCAGACGGAAGCGTAATGTACCCCACCCATCAGAATAACAGACTTATATGCTGCCCAATATCACGCGTGATAATGAGGTATTCTTCCATGTGGTTCATTTTCGGATTTCTGGAATTAATCCTGAATGCCTCGAGTGTTTTACGCACAAGAAGAAATGGACAAATGTTTCGAGTTGTTGGATGAACAGTCAGAGTATATTAAGCTCACCCGAGAAAAACCAATAGAAAACCGGCTTCCATACCTGAACGTCCAAATCAACCTGTCGAATAGACTGCTGTCAACTTGACCTTTCCAGGTCCTGAGGAAAGCGAAGCCCTCCGAAACGTCAGCTTATTTGTGAATAAAGAATAATAATAATAACACCTCGCGTTTGCTCAACAACAATACGAGAAATTACTTGATCAATGCCGAGGTTGATAGAAAGTCGGTCGTGGGAGTTGCTGCATATTAATAAGTCCTTTAATGGGTTATAACCAATTATAATTATATAGTCGTCATATATTATTGCATTTTTGCAGTGCACGATCTGCACTCTATGTAATCGTTGAACACATAGTTCCAAGAGATCAATAAATCGATATTTTGGTACTTGCTTCATAACATAGAGAAAAATGAAATCAATAAACATGTCGCTGTGAAATTTGCAGTGTCACAGGTAGTAAATGAGATATGGAAGAGACAACTATTGTGCTAAGTTTTAAGCTTTTATGAGGACCACAAAACAATGACCCAAAAAGGCATCTTTAGAAAAGGTCAAAACGTTCTTCTCCTCAAAGACTAAGGGTCATTCGTTAATAGTTATTGTCCAGGGTTAGCAAGGAGGGGTCAGAAAGCATCACTCAAATAAGTACGTATCTAAAACGCTACAGCATCTTAGATGAACTGACCAAATGGATTTATGCTATATTTATTCCACAATATAATACTAGCAATTGAGTAGTTCACAAAAAAAAAGGGTAGCAATTCCATCTTACCATCAACCGAACCGTGTCGTAGGACTTTATTCCAACATCGCCGATGACGTCATCAGCACGGAGTCGACGACCTCAACATTTTCACAAGTAGATCAAAACCGATCGATATATTAAGCACGCTAGATCAAACATTCTTGATGACGACATAAATGCAACGTCGAATATACCGTTATGATAAAGTGCTTTTCCATGAAGAGATCCACGATGGATGACACGAGTAGTGGCAGCTTCCACTAGAAGCACATGAACATGATCGGTAGTTTTCACATGAAGGGGCACAGCGACACCGCGTTCGTTCTAAAACTGCGGTAATTACAAACTATTACAAATCACATGAAATCAAATGATGTAGATTTTCTACTAAATCTTTCTTTTTTTTCTTGACAACAAAGATTAAGAGACTACAGACAGTGGAACAGTTTCAAGTTAAACCTTTCATTTAGAATCCACCATTAGACATAAAAAACTCCCTCTTAACGGTTTAGCACCTCATCGTGGCTAGGAGGTGTTCCAGTGTGCGTATGTCGGGTTGCTATGTACCGTGGGGAGATTCATTCCTCCAGTAGGGCTTGCCAAGCTGAGGAGTCCGGCATTTCCATCAGGGAGCCCAGCTAAGAGTAAACAAATGCCAGGATCCGCCACCGTTCTGGTATCAAACTAGTCGCATGGTGGCAAATCTCCCTCTGATCCACAAGGTCTGCAACTATCTGTGATGGTGGCGATCTGGCACAGACTTTGGTTAGGCTGATCTCGGGACTTCAGAGAACCAGAATGGCTAAACCAGCAAATCCCCGGAGAATGGAAGTTGTGCTAGGGTCCGCACAATCAATGAAGAAGGACCATCGAAGTATCCTAGTAAACAAGTAAGCAAAAACAAATTCCAAATATACTTTTGTATAAGATAAAATAGTGCACATTTTAGCAATAAGCGTTCAAATAGATCACTTTACATAAAGTAATTTTAGAATAAAGAGCATTTTTAATGATAACGACAAGTTTTCCATTTCTTGAATAATGTGTGGTGAATGCTTAGCAGTAGAGACATTAGGAAACGGAAAAGAAAACGAAAGAAGAAAAAGAAAAGGAAAAGATAAAAACTAGGCGGAAATATTGCCGCTGTCATAGGCTGTTTTCCAGGACACTACGACAATAGCGATAGAATTAGTTCCAAATCTATTTATAACTTCTTATACAGTAATCGACCTTCATATAGATCATGATGGAATTGTCGATGTTGTTCATTGCTTTGATGGATGCCCCAGTGAGGTGTCGTGTGCAGTTGGATCGTAGCTGAATAAGACTGCTGCTAGTGATATCGATCGAAGCACAGAACAACGCTAGAGTTGCGATTTATCGATCGCCGATAACGTTCGCGTCGAATGTCGGTCATTCGATCGAATGACCTCTTATGTTCGATTCCAGTACACTTGTCATGGACGACGTTCACCACGCGAAACAGTACGAAGAGACAATTTTGTAACTACTTGAATACTTGGATGACATTTCTTCACTGGTTGTACGAGCCCCAGCATAATTTTCAAATTTTCGGAGTTTTGAGGCTTGGCCATTGTGGATTCTTGGAGTCCTGAGGTCAGCCAGGCCAGGTCGTCACCACCACAGGCAGTCGCAGCCCTTGTAGATCAGCGATTGGCCATCATGAGACTAGTCTGATACCAGAAAAGTGGTCGATCTTGGTATCAGTTTACTCTAAGATAGACTTCGTGATGAAAAGGCCAGACTCTTTCCTATATTGGGAGGCCTAGCTGGGCGGATGCACCCCCGCTGTATATAGCAGAACACCCCCCAGCCACGATGAGGTGGTAAACCATTGGGAGGAACTACTTGAGTAAACTGCTGAATATGAAGTGCATATTTCTGACAGAACGTTTAGAATGTTGTACACCTTTCTCGGGATTCCACTATATCTGTCAAAATCGAAACTTTTACAATCAATACAGCTTTATTAACATGTTACAAGCAGGGCATTCTATCCCTATGGAAGGATAAAGCTCTCCTCAACGTCGATCAATCCTTGAGGGATGCGCCAAACATTCGACTTCATTATGTATTGTTCGGAGGTGATTGAATGCACATCTGGCCTTTACAATGGCCAGCGCTGCTATTCTCCCAGACAAGTCTAGTACCAATTGGCCGATCGCGGATAGATGAAAAGCTCTCAGTGGGCCATGGGCCGCCTCCGACCTCTGCGCCACACGCGTCCCTCGTTATCCACATAGCAACTTGAATTCGACAAAAATGACGGAATTCTTTTTGGTTGTCTTTGAATAACTACTATTTTGCAACTATTTGCTATCCTCTTTCAATATTTTATTCTCGTAAAGTAAGCTACTAGACGATTCGTTTCAAACGCTTGTCGCTAACACTTTCGCGACGGCGTGATATCTACACGAGTCATTCGTAGGGAGACATTGGGGCCGTTATGACCTGTGTAGAGGTCGTTTTGTTCCCGGTGATTTATTTGGCCGCACAGAACTACTTCCATACAGTTCTTGTAGTTGATAAATAGCCTGTGCTAGAGAAATGTTGTAACGACCATCGATCATCTACAGAGGTATTCTGAACATTTAATGATGAACAAGATTCTCTTTTTGGACTAGTTCATTTCGTAGGCGGGGAATTGTTGCTGGTGAAAAGAGTGGCCATCAGAGAGAGCGTTACAATCTGGACATCACATGTACGGAGCATCTAATCTTTGGCATCTCGATGTATGTGGCAATGTCCTTGATCTTCTTTCGTTGGCATGGGTCGGAATTTCCGATCTCACTCCATCTTCTAGTTGAATCGCGCGGTGTACTCCTAATGTTACATTCCCGGTGACGCGTTAGATAACGGACATTACGAATTGATATTGATGAGATGGGTGCGGTTAAGACGTTCTTTGCCTTCTCAACTACATCTGCAATGCCCAGCTAGGTTCCTTGGGCCGCTTGTGTCCTTTTGCTCAGATCAGAAGCTGTGTACCGTCGTATGATTTTCCAACCATGTGCACATAGATGGAACAATAGGAAAAATTCGTACCGTGAGGAGGAATGGAATATCAGGAACAGATCTATTTCTAACGAAAATTTCTTAGATGAAGTCGAAGACCGATCGATCTACACGAGTGGTCGAAATCTACAAGCACTCATTCTGTATAGTTGGTATTTGATGTCATAAGGGCGATGTGATTATTGACAGAAAGAATCACGGGGACGACACAGTTATTCTCTCTCATATGCTAGATGATTGATGGACACGGCAGTGTAAAGGGCGAAGGTGAACCTGTAATAACTTCTGGATGAGTAACTGTTTCGCTCGGACATCGGAGATCAGTCTCTAAAGCGTAAAGGTAAGAGTTTGACGTTGATCAATCCCTGAACGATGCGCTATGCATTCGACTTTGTCAAGTATCGTAGAGGTGATTGAATGTATATCCAGGCTATACAATAACTTGCTGTGGCCTGCCGCTGTATTACATCAGCGTTTTAACCTTCGCAGATAAATCTGGTGCCAATTTTCCGACTCCGTATGGATGGAAGGCTTGGTGAGAACTGGGCATGGGAATGAACCAGCAACCGATCCATGGTGTGTTGCAGGTCAGCCCCACCAATGGAGTCTGTATGTTCCATTGGCACAGAACTTGATCAGTTTCTATGTGCTCTAAATGGTCAAACCCTAACATGCGTTACTCGTGCTTCTTCCAAACTATGCAACTTTGATGTACATTGTTTTATTGGCTAACTAATACGAGATTGTTACAAAAGTCTATTCCGCTAACGTGGCAGCGCCCTTTTCTTCAAAGGTGCGATTATTACAGATTGTTAACAGGCGTTCGTTCTTGCGATGTAGGCCTTTCAAGTCGCATCTAGTCGTGCCAAAATCATGCAACCTCAATTAAAACTGTTCTTTTATTTAAGACCTTTCTCTCACTATCTCTTCGTAGGGCTTCGTTAGCTTAGGTCTATGTTGGTAGGTACTTGCAGTAAGTGCAACTTCATAATGGAATGTTGAATTAAGAATATCAAGAGACGCACGTCTTTTAGCTGCCTGTAAGTTCTCAACTCCCCTAGCGTTTTGGTAAAGGGTCAATGGTGAGCCGACGGCATTCCGCATTAATGTTGCCTTCGGCTTTTTACCAAAGTCCTGCCGAATAAAGTAAGAGAAAAAGCCCAACGTAAAAGATGAATATGTGACTTCACTTCTTGAATATCAAAGCATTTCTTAATTCTTGCGAAAAAAGTCTTAAGCAATGTAGCCGATGGTCCGATAGGTTGCAGAACTTCTACGCAACTTTGAAATCTACTTGATACTTCAATGGCACATCCTCACTGGTTGTGCGGGCTCCAGCACAATCACCATTTCTCGGAGACTTACTAGTTAAGCCATTGTAGTTCCCTGGAATCCCGAGGACAGCTTGACCAAAGTCTGCCCCAGGTCGTCACCACGACAGGTAATCGTAGCTTTCGTGGCTCAGAGGGAGATTTGCTACCATGCGACTTTGATACCAGGACGGTGGTAGATTCTGGTATTGGTTTACTCTTAGCTAGGCTCCCTGATGGAAACGCTGGAATCCTTCTCAGCCTGGGAGACCCTCCCGGAAAGATGAATGTCCCGCAGTACATCGCAGTCCGACATGCAGGGACACCTCGCCAGCCACGATAAAGCGATAAACCGCTGGGAGGACCTGAAACCTTTCGTCACTTTGAAATCGGTGAGGGAAAACTCTTAATTTACGATCGTTCCTTGAGTTTTACGTTGTCATGGAGTTTATGACCTTTCTGACGAAAAGTCCCTGTTCTATGTCATAAGCTGCATTTAGCGACAAGTGATTTCTCTCAGTCCGACATGGAGGTCGTTGACCTTCCTGTCTGGTTTGCTCTTTGGGTTCCTAAATTGAAGCTTCGATTATCAACATTAATGCATTACAATGTATGATACAAAGGGCGCGTGTGGCGCAGTGGTTGGAGGCGCCACTGCAGCGCGCACGTGAAATGCGCCCATGACCCACCAAGCCTTCCATCCCTCCGGGGTCTGCAAATTGGTACCAGACTTGTCTGGGAGGATAGCAGCACTGGCTCGATACATCGGCAGGCCACCGCGAGTCATTGTAAAGGCCAGATATGCATTCAATCACCTCCAAGAATACTTAATGAAGTCGAATGCATGGCGCATCCCTCAGGGAGTGATCAACGCCGACAGCTTTATCCTTTAATCCTTTAATGCATTACAATTGGAGACTGTCATCACAACACTATGTTTGAAAGCGGGAATCTTTGCTGTGATTTTCGCAAGCCTTCCCAACTACTTGTGAACGAGTGGATACTACTGCTTCTTTAATTAATAAAATTTCCGACATAAAAAGCACCAAGTGCTATTGCTCCGAATTCCTATTTTTGATGTTCCCTTGGTGCTGTATTAATTCGTACGAGCTGTTCACCAATGCACTGTAGTGCTACCTGATGCTGATGAACAATGTTTAGATGTTGTGCTGTTAGGGCACTTCTACTGGATTCATAGCCTTGCAACCACCACACACAATGGCGACTGAGTGGGTTCATTTGCAAGTGGGGTTACATCTCGAGGACCTCTCATCTTTTTTCTACTCATTGTCACGTTCATTGATCGTTGATTGTGGGTTTTTCTTTTTCCTAGGAATACGTAGATAATCGTAGTAAGACATGCACAGATATTTCACCGTATTCAGTCGCCAGCTTTGATTGGATCAGACGGAGATTTGCTTCCTTGTGAGCAAGATTCTCTGCTGACGGTAGCGATTCTAGTGATTAGTTTACTGGACGACTATTGACGAAATGACTAACCAAATCCTTCACGTATATATAGGAAAATGTAAATCATTCTGGAACGCAGGAGCATCTCAAGAGATGGAGCTTTCCATTTTAGGTTCGCCATTTGGAATCCATCAAATGGCCTTGTGAGTACAATGGCTTGGAAATCCTTGCATAATATAGATTCTAACACATGATGGTAGTACTGAAAAGGTCTCAATCATTTTCAGAATGGTCTCACCACTTGGAACAAATGCAGTTTTACCAATGGAAAATCCGACGAAACACATGCGGCCCCTGCTTATCCATTGATAATTTTCTGTCTAGCCAAATCAATTTATTCCGCGGATTCAGGATATTTCGCGAAAAACTTTCATATTTCCGAAAGTTTCACATGAATGATAGGGCGCGTTCTTTATCTTCTCATCTTTACTAGAGATTGCTCGATTAGAGAAAATCCGCTTCCTTTCAGCAAATTCAGTAAAAATGTGCCTCAGATATCAGCACTTCTCGATGCTTGCTTGGACGGTGCACTGAGCAACACGTAATTCCAGGGAGTGCTTGCTGTGTGTTGAAACCAATGCATATTGTCCACTGTGCCCCGAAATTACCACTTCTCCTTTTTTGTCATTTTTCTCTAAAGTTCGGATTACCGTAATTTGCTAGTAATTTTTGTTTTTTTTATATTCCACGCGTTATTTAGCTTTTATGTCTTTCCATTTCTTTGAAATATAGCTGATGAAACCTACACCTCCAGCTACAGTACAGAAGGAATTTGACAGTCAATTTTGCAACACACGTTAATTGAACTAGGTTGTTTAGAAATTAATGGAGAATTTGTAACTTCATTTTCCCTGTATATCTTTCAACTATCTTTTCTCCAATTCTGTACACCTAGAGAAGGAGTCTGGCGTTCCCATCAGGAAGTCTAACTAAGCGTAAACCAATACCAAGATCCACTAACGTCCTAGCATCAAAGTCGCATAGTGGCGAATCTCCCTCTGATCCACAAGGGCTGCGACTGCCTGTGGTGGTGAAGACCTGGGGCAGACTCTGACCAGGCTGGCCTCGGGATTCCAGGGAACCGCAATGGCTTGACCAGTAAATCTCCAAAAATGGAGATTATGCTGGAGTCCGCGCAGCCAGTGAGGACGAGCCGTCCAAGTATCAAGTAATTAAGTAAATAAGTAAGTAAATAAGCAAGCGAGGAAATAAGTACCCCTATGGAGTAGTACAAAGCCTACTTTGTCTCTTTAGCTCTGTATAATTGAACTACGGTATAACTCGCATCTCCGACAAATTCAATAGGATATAGATTGCAATGTCAAAACAGCAAATTCGACCCACTTATTTTTACCAATCCAAACTCCGAAGTACGCAGCGTGACGGCTCGAAACATGAATGACATTTGGAGCCAAAGAAGTGTTAATGAACGAGCGGTGCGATGTTGGTCTCGAAATTTTCATCGTGGTGGATTCGAGAAGAAGTATACAGACGCCGTCATGTTAATGAGCGTGATGAATTGGTGGCTCTGAGAGAAAATACACACACCGATGTTCAAGAACTTCCAGGAAAACCAACTAAACTGAATACGTAATGGATCTCACTTCTTGTTGACAGTGATCTAGAGTTAACAAGTTATAGACGTTGGAGACACTATTTGATCCCTCGTGTTTGCAGTAGACCAGTCTAAGTAAATGATTGGGCACGACGAAGACAATAATTAAGAGTTAATACAACGTGGTGCGTTACTATCCTATAGACCTTCCAATGATTGGGCACGACGAAGACAATAATGAAGAGTTAATACAACGTGGTGCGTTACTATCCTATAGACCTTCCAGGACAACCACCCAGCTTTCGATCCACTGCTATGGGCCCGTGCTGAAAACTGACGGATTCAGTGATCCAATCCTACTTTGTTATAGTGGTTTGGGGCACCTCCGCGGCACATACGTGTAATAGATCCCCGCGCCCATAGCCCACCAATCCTTCCATCTATCCGGGGTCGGCAAATTGCTACCGGACTTGTCTGGGAGGATAGCAGCACTAGCTCGACACATCGGGAGTCATTGTAAGGACCAGATATCCAATCAATCACCTCCGCCGAGAGCTTTATCCTTTTACCATGTTATAGAAGAGACAAACAGATGTAGACAAAAGTAGTGGCATAAGAACCTTCGTCTACTGAACCGATGAAAACACTCATTAGTTTGTGCTCTTAAGTAAACCACTGAATGTGAGGTGCTGTTGCAGTCCCATCCCTGGCTTTGGCTCGAATCCAAGTGGATTCAAATTAGTGACCAGGTACCTGAAAACTTATTAGTCCAATCTCATTTCCCTAACAATATAACAAGGGATGACCAATCTATTCATCGACGTTTTTAAAAATATCTCTACCCAGATGTGTATCGCCAGAATAAATGTATCAAATAGCCCTTCGTGCCATACCAGTCTTCCAGAAAATGCAACCCTAAGCAACACCCTCAAAAATGGAAATTATCTAACCACTTTAACCCACAATAACCTACTATATAGCAACTTCTCAAATATCTTGACTTGGTGTATATAAAACTTCTATTCTAAATCGTCCTCGAAAGCTCAGTGGTTGCTTCAAAATAAAACATTCTATGTCGGGAACGAGAGCGCTTTATATGGAACAGTCACTCCGAACACAGTTTAGAACAAGAACAATTGAATAAAATTGCACAACAAGATCGGTGATTCAGGAAACAACCAGAAGCGAGCCACTTGATAAATAATAGCGCTCGCTTCCCAAAGATCACAAACACTACGTATGGCGATAAATATTCACAAACAATACGCCTCAAAATAATTATGAAAAGTGTACCACAGGGTAAGCGTTCTATAACAAACAAAACATCCAACAGACAACAGTGCCTTGCTGTCATTCTGCGACAACCTGCTCCATCGGTTCTGGTTTCTCTTCGAAAGGACTTTGTTTCTCACTTGGTTTCTCGGCCTAAAAGGATACTTTGTGTATTGGAGATGTACCCTTTGACAGTTTCAAGAAACTTGAAAGCAAAAAACTGCAAGGGCAACCTGGACATCACTGGCGATCTTCGAAAAGAGATTCCTGTAACGTTTCTTGTCACGTTCAAGTTGATCCTTTATCATCTGACGAACAACTAGTAATTGCTGAGCAGCTGCCTATAAACTGCAGGCTTTAGATCAATCCAACAGGTACTACAGTAACCATAGCAGTTGTGAATCTGACAACCTTGTTCTCCGGATCGGTTCTCAAAATCGTCTCGTATATCGATTTCGCTTCATCAAGATCACACAAAGCGGTACGTGCTCCAGCTTTTCGATAGAGAGCTTTCACATTATCAGGCGAAAGTTCAAGTGCCTAGAAGAAATCACAACTAATACAATTATCCCTTACTGCGCCATTTCTTTTTTTACCTGGTCGTCGCACACAACGCCAGGTTCCGGATTACTAAGTTGTCAATTCGTCGACAATAAATAAAATTTTGACAACTAAAAGACTTCAAGGATTCCGAGGACGCTAGCACTAGAACAGACTGCTCTGTACCTCCAGCCGCATGCATTTTATGGCACAACTTCATATGTGTTACTACAGTCACTCATAGTGTCACATTGCTATCAACATTCTGAACTTTTTCCGAAGTTGTAATATATACTATGGTATTTTCTACATCTCCATAGTCCATACTATAAATGTGATTCATCGCAGCAACTGGGATTCAAACAATGATCAAGTTTCAGTCCAATTAATTGTCAATAATTTTTTTTTGTCCGACCCTAACTAACACGATCTAGTTCCGACAAGCTACCGAATAAATACGAAAAATGCGTGAAAGAAAAACTTGCACATGACAAAATAAAGCACCGAAAGAGAAGAGCATTGTATACAATCGGACTGTACACTACGCCCAACCACGCGCGACTACACAGGATACACGCCGACCGTTAAGGGTTAAACAACTCATTAAAAATAAGCAGAGAAAGTCGCAAAATCAACCTCTGTGAAGTTTTGTTATGAAACAAGAGAATATTATACACATAAAAGGAGCTATACCTTGTCACAATATTTGATGCAGTCAACGTTCTCACCCATTTTTGACGCAGTCAATGACAGATTAAGGTAAGCTGCCAGCAACAAATCATTCCGAACCTTAATAATATAAATAAGCCATGCATTGAAAACGACCCATTTGGAAACTCGAAATTTTTTTGTCAAATTCCCAGTGCGCGGCGAAATCACCTTAAAAACTGAACTACGGTCTTAAAAACACAGCCGAGTTTGCATATAATTCCTACCTTAGTTTGATCTGGGTCCATATTCTTCTCGTACTCTAAGATATCCTCAATCCTTTTGTATTTGTTATATGCCAACTTCAGCTTACTCTGCTTAAAGAAATGAGTGCCACGATCTTTAGCACGGGTCGCCTCCTCTAGTTTTTGTTCTGTCGACATCTCCCATGTGGCGGGCACCTGTACGAAACTAACACTGGCGGCAAAGAGTGAACAATCTTGGGAAATCAAACCTTCTCAAAGCTCTTCAAGAATATGGTAAACTCAATCACTGCATTTGGTGGTAAACCATATTCAGGCGGAGGATTTGGTCCGTATGAAAACCTAAATGGAGATATTCAAACTATAAGAAGTAGATTGAGAACATTTTGACACACGAAGTACATTGTTCTGGCAACAATCCAAGAACTTACCTATAGACAACAAAAAGTAGGGTACATGAACGGCTACTCTATTTTAAGGCATTAAAAAAAAGACAGAAGATAAAGCTCTCAACATTGGTCAATCCCTGAGAGATGCACCATGCATTCGACCTCACTAAGCATCGTTGGACGTGATTGAATGAATACATGGCCTGTCCAATGACTTGCTGTGGGTTACCGATGTGTGGCGCCACTACTAATATCCTCTAAGGCATTAAAAAAAAGAAGATAAAGCTCTCGACGTTGATCAATCCCTGAGAGATGCACCATGCATTCGACCTCACTAAGCATCGTTGGACGTGATTGAATGAATACATGGCCTGTCCAATGACTTGCTGTGGGTTACCGATGTGTGGCGCCACTACTAATATCCTCGTAAACGAGCTTGGTACCAATTTACCGACCGCGGAAGGATGGAAAGCTTGGTGAGTCTGGGGCAGTATAATCGATCTCATGTGTATTTTAGGGCTCTTATGACCATTGCGCTACACACGGGCCCTATTTTAAGGCGTTAAGAAGTAAAAACGCCGATGAGAATAGACATATTGCTTCGAGAAAAAGATTTTTTCATTTAAGTCGTAAAAAAGAAGTCGTTGTAAAACGGCATGTAAGACTTTCTAGACAAAACTGCGCACCTGCTACCTGAGAGTCGTATGGTAGATTTTTCACCACGACAGAAGCGACGTAGTGCACGATCAACTCCTTCAGGAAGTCCTACCTTGAAGAGTGTGAATTTCACATATACCTAGTTAATGATTTAAACAGGGTAAATTGTAGCACCTCAGAACCTTCTCCAAGAACAAAGGTGATATCCTTGTCATAGAAAACTCTACCCTCATACGTACCGACAGCGTGCACTGAAAATATTCAAAACACTGATCAAACAAATGAAGTAATTCAGAAAGGATGTCATAACTACACATCGTCCATTCAACAAAGGCAGACAAAATGTCTGCGCTAATCCAATACACAGTGTAGCTCACTACAATTTAGAAACTGTTTAGGTAGAAAACTAGCAGAAACGCAAAGAGCCTCAGTGGTGCAGTTTGTAACGCTCGAGCCCCAGGAAAGGGTAATCGTGGTTCCATCTGGCATACGGTCCAAGTTTTGCGAATATCTAGATCATTGTGGTTGTATTTCACATCACACCCTGCCAAGAAAATTATAATATTCAGCAAATAAAAGGTTGACACTGTAATTTTACGTTGTTTCCTTGTTCAGCAATCGCGAGGTGGTTATACAGCAGACATTTACTTCCATTAAAAAACACACAATACACTACAACAGTAGCTGACGTTTCGGCAGTATCGCCTTCTTCAGAGCCTAAAAGGGTATACTGATGTACAATTTATTAAATTAAATTATTTTTATTAAATTGTATATCAGTATAGCCTTCCGGGCTTTGAAGAAGGCGATACTGCCGAAACGTCAGCTACTGTTGTATTGTATCGTGTGTTTTTCTATGGAACTAAATGTATGTTGTATAACAACCTCGCGATTGCTGAACAAAAAAACAACGTATTCATAGTCCGATGCCGAGGTTAATTGAAAGTCGAACCTGGGAACTGTAATTTTAATATGTAGTCTTACACTGCAGCGAGATAATCACTCCTTGCAGAAATTATGGTATAAGAATTTAGTAATCTCGAAAAACAAGAGCACTTCTTGCTACCGTTAAAGAAATGCTTCTTACACCGCAGCCGTGCTATTTCAAAAACATCTCAAAACGCTCTACTTTCCTGTTGGTCTTAAACATGTACTGGACAGCGGTTTTTAGAATTATTGTTCAGTAATTCAATGCTCTAACATTTCTGCTCATCTACACTAATCTTTGAACTCTAGGTAATAGAGATTCAAACTAAATAAGAAACGAGCTCCACCATGTCCATTCCATATCCTCACGTTGACTTGCGGCTATACTTTTACGTAAACTGTCCGGTAACCTTGACTTTACTTATTAATTTTAATTTAATGAAGCTGAGATATTTGCAAAACTCTGGACGTGAGCGCGTTACTCCCCGGAAAGGACAATAGCGCGTTCGTTCCCCACCATAGACACCTGCGGTCCAGAGTTTTGCAAATATCTCAGCTTCATTAAAGTTATATTTCGCAATATACCCTGCCATCAAAAAGAGTAGGCAGTGGACAAAAACGGTCAAAATTTTAATTTATTTTTAGATGACACATCATCACATCTACTGTGGGGATCCCGCATCAATCATGGAAACAGCCGAGCTAAGACGTTTCCAAGTGGATTGGACGAAGGACTTGGGAGGGTCTCGAACCACCCCCAAGTACCTCCCCAACTACCCAATGTGCTATCGCCATGATTTTATCTATGGCTAGATTTATTTGTTAGCAAAACAGAGATTGGCAATCTCAGAGTAATTATTATGAAAACAGCTTTCGGCTTCGAGGCCCCAAAAAATCAGCAAAGTGTGTCCGAAAGATCGTCAAAATAGTAACTTCCGACACAACCTACAGTAATTTCCACGACCGGCTTTCTATTACCTTATTTATTATGTCTATTTCTATTACGACTATTAATCAAACAAATCTTTACACTCTTATTCAGCAAACACGAGGTGTTATTTTATTCCTTTATTTACGAACAAGCTGACGTCCCAGCGGATTTCGCCTTCATCAGAGCCTAGAAAGGTCAAGTTGACTGCAATCTTCCCAGACAAACACCTCCATAACCTCCTTGATGTGATAGAATGCTGTCAAGTTGACCTTTCAAGATTCTGCGGAAGGCGAATGCGCCGAGACGTCGGCTTCTTCGTTAATAAAGAAAATAACCTCGTGTTCGTTCAATAATAATATAAAGCAACTACTGCATCAGGTGGTAGTCCGCGGAAAACGTAAATGTCCTACCTTCGACAGGGCTCGTTTCACTTGGATTTGCATGTTTTTCTCCTTCGACAATCATCGAACGCATGATTGTACCATCGCGATTTGGTGAGATGTCTTCGGCTTGCCAGTCAATCAGCTCTACCTTAACAAACAAAATGATTTTTCGACGAAGTAAAATAGAACTACAAGAACTGCGAGTACCTCAAAGTTTAATGTAGCATTCGGTGGAATTTTTGGCATACTTCCCTTATCTCCATATGCATAGTCCGATCGTATTTTAAAATCGGCTATTTCACCCTTCTTCATTGTTGCAACACCAAGGTCCCATCCTTTGATAACCTGGAAAACATCATCGACGACATATAGCAAGACCAGTAATTTCAGAAATAAGGCGACACAACCTGTTCTCGCCCTAGCAGAAATTCAAACGCGTTAGCCCGATCACGACTTGAGTCGAACTGCTCTCCATTTTCCAAGGTCCCGACATAGTGCACCTGGAAATAGATACTCCAACCTGTTCCAGTACAAGATCAATTAATGGTAATAACAGTAAATATCTTTGCGTGAGACATAAGCCCATTTGTACGATCGAGATAGTACGAAACTTCCTGCATTCCTATTTACAGCAGAAAAGTGCAAAGCTTCCTCCATTACCAACTAGAAATGAAAAGTAGAAAGTATCCTAAATCCATATTTCGAGGGGAAAAGTACAAAGCCTTCTGTACTCCTACCTAGGGAGGAGACCTTCCATCATTCAAACTAGGAACTTCCAGCACTGCCTCAATGCCCAAAAACTCAATTTCGTGTTCTTGAGAATCTCGAATTTATGGCTTTTGAGAATAACTTTAGCTTAACATGGAGAATGGATATCCAACAGTAACCTTTTCCAACTACAGCACAGAAGAAGAAACCTACTAAGAACATCACGAAGAAAGCCACCAGTTGTTTTTGAATGCGTAGAAGTATTTCTTGGATCGGAACTTTCCAAATAAGCTTCCTCATATAAGATGGTAAAATAATAGCGGTACAAGAAAAACAGTAAGTAAAAACTACACGTCAACAACAGACATGAATACGCTAACAATACTAACAAAAGAAAAATCGTGAACGACAGTTAGCACACAATGAGACACAGGAAATTCACACCTAATCCTTAATAAAGATCATATTACCGCTATGATATGAATACGCTAACAATACTAACAAAAAAAAATCGTAATGGAAACATCCGAACGACAGTTAGCACACAATGAGACACAAGAAATTCACACCTAATCCTTAATAAAGATCATATTACCGCTATGATGAAGAGATATTTACAAAAACCCGGACCGCTGGTTCTTGTGCTGGGGACCAACACGATATTACCCCTTCCAGTGCTGACGCGTTCACCACCACACCATTCAGGTCCGTCGTTTCATCTGTCTCTCAGCTGCTACTAGGATCACATTGATATTCGCCCTTTGATAACACGTGATATGCTACTCGACATCCAAGCCACTTCAATACCAACGTTAACTTAAAAACTCATAGAATCAGTTAGGGATGACTCCTGCTAAACAGCATAGCACCGCGTGGTCAACCCAGCCAAAGTCTGCCCCAGGTCGTTACCACCACAGGCAGTCGCAGCCCTCGTGGATCGGAGATTGGCCACCATGCGACTATTTTGAACAGTAATATTGGTTTGCTCTTAGCCGAGCTTCCTGAGGGAAACGCAGAACTCTTTCTCAGCGTGGGAGATCCTGCCAGGGAATGAATCCCCCCTACTGTGCATCGCAGTCTGATACATAGGAATACCTCCCGGCCACGATAAGGCGGTAAACCGTTGGGAGGCCTCTTCTGCGTTAGTCACCAGAGAACATGTATAAGTAATCATGCATTGTATACTATGCATGCACATGCACATATACATCCCTATTTATGTGTAATCTGAGCAGCAATAACTGTGAGGTGTCACCTTAACCGACGTTCCCGAAGTTGGTTTAGCCGTTCCACTTCCCTCCTTTTTAATGATCTTCAAGACGCCACCGTCCTGCAAAAACGGAACATTGCATGGAAAAATCACACCAGACAAGGATGGAAGCGCAATCGAATTTTCATAGAGCAAAATTCTAAACTCATGTACCTTCTTCGGTGTGATGTCAACTGGTTCTGTTGACGACATTATAACAGACTTCAAGATCCTACAAAGTAAATAAGTATAAATTTCATATCCACGAACTATACCAATGAGTTCAACCAAACACCAAACGGGAAACAAACAGGAGCAGCCACCAATCCTCAATAATCAATAAGGGTAATACAGTATGTAGGTGGCCTATGTGAGACGATGGCTTTTATATCCGTCGTTGACGAATTTTCTCGAATTTGTGTGAAAACACGTCGATTTAGACGTTTGGTGTGCAATTTTGTGGAATGCCTAGGATATTTTTTTTTTTGGTTCGTTTTCGCTTTTAGCCCGGGCTACTACGTAATTGAATCCTGAAGACGGCTGATGTTTATGGCTTTCGGGATTTTGTTTGAAATCCCAAAAGTTTAGAATCCCATTCGATCTATCTAGAAGGTTTTAATTCTAAACAACTTTAAAGATGAGTTAACAGTTTCAAAGAACTGCACTTATTCTTAAATTAATAGCGTAAAGTCTCTTCTATAGTGTAGCCGGTCGTGTTTTAAACTCTTCAGTTATTCTAGTTATCGAAGAGTTATCCACAATCTGCAAAAAACGGTCTTCGGGGCGGACCTTAATTGTTAAAAGGTGGTGAGGAAGAACTTAGTCATGTGAGATTCTGGTACAATTTCCCCAGCTTCACCAAAGCTTTCATTCCTCTGGAGTCGAGGATTTGATGCGAGACTTGCCTGGACCAATTCACCTCTTGAAATTTGTCCAGGGTCGCTCTAGCCCAGCTATTCATTTACTCGAGCGAGGATCGCCTCGATCAGCATCACAAAGGAAATGGCAGTCTTCAACCACCAACCGAAGTTTGGATCGGCACAGCAGATTTGAAGAGGACTCATGCAAAAAGAAAACAAGAGTTGGTACGTAGTGGGGTTTCATCAAGAATTTTGCATTCCTTCGAAAGTATATCTGCACTGAAAGGACGAGTACAGGTTCTTGGATATTCCGGGATCTGTTACTATCTCCGTTGCCAATCTGGAATGTGGCAAATAAAGACATCGTAAGGTTACGTACAGTAGTTCATATTCAAATGTTTTGCGTTTTACGGCTTCAAAAATCTTACCCTTCCCGAGTTCAAAACGCGATAACTCCACTGGAAGCAAAATTCTGCAACGTTGTCAACCCCTTCCTTCCTCACCACCCTCCCTCCCAAAGGGACTCGTCCTAGGGACTCCAGAGTAGTGTATTTATCAAACCTTATTTCTTTTGTTGGATTAAGGGACATAGGGTGGTGTCCAGATTCATGCAGTAACATAGTAAAGTTTTCGTAGTATCTAATAAAATTTTAGTTAAAGAGTAAAAAGGGATAAATCTTTCGGCATTGATTAATTCCTCAGGGATGCGCCCTGCATTCGACTTCATTAAGTATCGTTGGAGGTGATTGAATGCATATCTGACCTTTACAATGACTCGCGGTGGCCTGCCGATGTATCGAACCGAGCCGAACTGTTATTCTCCCAGACAATGGTACCAATTTGCCGACTCCTGAAGGGATAGAGGGTATATGCATGTACATTTATGTCAATATATATATATATATATATATTCTTCTAGCAGTTTACTGCCTCATTGTGTGGGTTGGAGGTGTTCCTGGGTGTTGGGTTGCAATGTACAGCAGGAGGATTCATCCTTTCGACAAGGTCTCCCAAGCTGAGAATGAGTCCGGCGTTTCCATGAGGAAGCCCATCTGAGAATAAACCAATGCTAAGATCCGTCACCGCCCTGACACCAAACTAGCCCCCTTTTGGTCAATCTCTGATCCCAAGGGTCTGTGGTAGTTACGACCTGGGGCAGACTTTATACATGCATGTACCAATATACGCTTCGCTGCGGTCAATCTGCACTTGCTGATATGCTCGAGGTCACGAGCTTCAATTGACAAACGTCCCATTCACGAAATACCAATGAACCACGATCTTTAGGAAACGTACTTAGTAAGAGTAGCATTCACGTTCGCATGTAGAGTGACTTGAAAGGATCCGTCTTCTAGTACTGACATTTGTAGCATTACTGCTCGTTATATCTGTTGCTTATGCTAATGCAGTAACAAATATTTAATTGCAAAACTTTGGCAAACATACAAGATCAGCCGATAGATGTTTTCCATAAATTGAACGTTTTCTAAATTGAACCTTTAAATAAATGGTAGAGAAGACATGAAAGTATGGGCATTATTCGTAAGCAAAAGTTTTCGTGAATTATTATAAACAATGTCAACATTTTATTTACTGCCTATAACAGTTTACTTCAAACTGTATTGTAGATATTATAACAATATTGTTATACTAGGTAGAAATATAACTAAGAGACAGGGAAAACGGAAGACCCTCATGGTGTGGTGGGGAGCGCGTTAACCCACGGAAGGGCTAATAGTGCGTTCGTTCCACACCTGCGGTCCGGAGTTTGAGGATATCTCAGTATCATAATAGTTGCTATGAATAGTTCGGTGTTTGTTTAGGATGTGACTAGCATTAACATGCGTGAATTTATCAATGAATTGGAAGACTACGTACCAACGATTCCTGACGCAGTCACGGTGCACTTTATGCGGACATGTGGGTGCGATTGTAGTGATCCAAGAATAGTGAGGTAGTTTCAAAGTTTTAAGCTTTTTTTTAAATTGAAAGGCAGATTTTAGTGCTATCTAAGTGGTATCTGAGTAACCAAACTAAAATTCTTCATTTTTTACCCATGAACTGTGGTACCTTCATGACGTTTTGCTTACATACGTACATATGCTGCCTGGAAAAATTGTAATAAGAAGTAAATAAAAAGTTAACATTGTGATTTGAATACTGCCTCAGCTTAACTGGGTTCAATGCCGATTTGGGCTCCCTAGATCAATCCCGTTTACGGATGATTGCTGATGGCGCTGATCGATAGAGCTAGCTGAGAGATAGACGAAACGAAGGACATGCATGGTGTGGTAGTGAACGCGTTGGCCCTGGAAAGTGTAATAGCGTGTTCGATCCTCGCCGCTAACATCTGCGGTCCGAAGATTTTGCAAATATTTCGGTATCATTGTGGCTGCTCACTTGTTTCGAACCAGATTTTCTTTTAGAAATCCAAGCATGTTTTTCAGATTAGTGGCCTTGGCTACTCAAAAGTACGTCTCTGACATAATTTTGGACGCAATGCAACAAGTGAGTAACGAACATGTTGATGTTCCTGTGATTTTGTGTACAACAGTTGTTCTGCATGGTTTTAGGCACGAATGAAAGGGCTAGGACAAACGAAGAAGGGAACGAAGGAAACACGGTACTGTCTTACAACTGAAGTTCTTGAGCCCGTTCTCAAAGAATACGGTATTGATTTTGTTCTGCCTCCTTACATGCATTAAGGTAGTTATGTCGATTCTCTTGTAATGATACTTCGGAACATATTATGTGTTTTCTTTTTTGTTTATGACATTAGAGTCTGCTCTGATTTCTTCTGAATATCGGAGATGTATACTTTGTGTTTATTTTATCCTTTATAGTACTTCACTTCAAGGAAAGAAAGTATATAGTGAGTTATAAATGGCATTTTCTTGTATTATTTATGTACTTTGCTCAATAAATGCTCTAAGCATGCTTTCGACTTTTGAGTTGCTTGTTGAAGCTATGTCAACAACCCTCTTTGAATCTTCTATACACTCTACTCATTTATTTGGCCAGCGGTCTTCTCATAAAGTATGCTTGATCGTTTATTCTTCGCATATCATTTGCTTACACAGAACTGAGATCGTCCCGATTTCTATGCGCCCAAGAAAAGCAAGGAAAAAATGGTTTCCATGAATAGGATATTTCCTATACTACGGCTGGTCCGTCGAATGTCCTATCTTGCATCTAGATACACTGGACGAGGTGATGTGCATGTAGTAGATCCTGCAGTTGATCTGAGGTAAATCTTTCTTTAAAACAACGGAGAATGGTGAACACGCAGTCTAACGCGTTTATGAAAAGTGCTGATCTGTAATTTCTTATAGGTATATCTTTGAGAATACCGAGAAGTTGCGTCGTTCAATAGAGGAGCGTCGTAGTAATGTTGATATTACCCAAGTGAAGGAAAACTATGACGCATGGTGGGACAAGTATCAAACATGGAAAGCGTCGGCTGATCAGTCTAAGGTAGTCTGACTATAATCATCTCACAACCGTTCGTAGAGTATCTACATGCGCTCTAACGAAGTCTATTTTTCCTACAGATAGGAGAAAGTGGAAGTATGAACTGGAGCAATCTGTTCTGCCTTAAAAATGCAGTAAATGACAAATATAGATTTGAGACTTGAATCCATTTTTTGGTTTTGTTGTTATCGTCATTTCTTGAGGAAGTAGTACAATCGATGAAAAACGCCATGAGAGACGAACAAGCGGGTTTGCTTTCTGCATTAGCGCTACCAAATTTCGTGCATGAAGTGGGTAACACGGAGAAGCCGATGCTGAAAAGCTCACGTGAGCATTCTTTCAAAGTCTTTTCCAACCATTATAGATAACTCAAATAATCAACTTCATGCAAGCCTTGGCATAAATAGTCGATCCGTCTATCCATATGTCTTTACGAACCGATCTTATTGAGCTGTTGCGAGATTGATATAAGCTGTCGTTGTTGTTGTTGTTAGAGTGGAGTGCCACTCTTGACAGTACGTCTCTGAGGAAAGCGAAATCACCGAAACGTCAGTCATCGAACAGCTACAACAACGATTTATACCCACCTTGTATCCGCTCAACAAGATCAGTTTATAAGGAAATATTATAGATAATTTTGGTTCTTCTTTTTTAGATTTCAGTATGCTTGCCTATATTATAGCTCATTACGCTTGCCATTACATAACAGTAAACCACTTCTTCATGAATATCATTGATATATGCTCTTTTAGGTCATCAGCAGTATCTTTCGGAAAAGGGTCGTTTGCATGTTGATGAGAAAGTTGGGGTTGTTCATCTAATTGGATATCCAGTGCTTATGCAAAACTGTGTGAAGTTTGTTTTACAACAGCTCGATAGTCTCAATGCCTTAGCCTAACCCGTCTACAACATTTTAGATCACAACTTCTGGACATGTTCTCTTATGCGATTTTAGTTTCACCATCATGTTTTGTTCGTGCTGCCATACTGGAAGCTGTCAACGTTCCACTGGCTGAATGTATACGTTTTAATGATGGATCCGAAACGTTTCCTGCGACGTTCTTAGGTTTTTGCTTTCTGTTTTATTGTTTTCTTATTCTTTTTTTCTTTTTGAATTTCGATGTTTTACAGTTGGGCATTCTCTCCATTCTCTTGTTTCATTGTTTATGCGTAGCCGATTTTCGAGTCAAAGCAACACTTGGCCAATCACCGTTCACACTGCTGGAGTTGCATACTACAATAAAGTCGTTCCACTGTTTTTTCGCGAATGCTTTCGTAATACGGTCGGAATCGTACTTTGCTTTTTCAGAAGGGAATCGTTGATCTAGCTCACTCTCGACAACGCCTCAAACATTGTGTTTTAGCATTGGCCAACAGCAATGAACAAATGGATGGGTTTGCATCCGAATGTGCAGCAAAAATCAGTTGGTTGATGCTTACATAGATTTCCTTTTGGTTTTCCTTTACTACGATTTATCAGTATCGTTTAGAAGCACTCTTATGCGATGATTTAATGCTTGAGGTGAAGAACCGTTGTGTTCTTGGAAAGGAGTTGAGCAACTACGAATCTCAAGCAGTGGTTTTTGAGGATGGTGGACTGGAATTGGCTCGGGTGAGAAGTTATTCTGTTTTGAAGTTTTTCATACATGTTGTAAAGATGTTTCCCAACGAGTTTCCTCCTCATTGAAGCTAAGAAGTGTTCCTGGATGTCGGGCTGCGATGAAAATTAGGGAGATTTATCTATCACCCTGGCATGGTCTCCCAAGCTGAGGATGAGTGCTGCGTTTCCATCAGGAAGCATAACTAAGAGTAAAGCAATACCAGGATCCACTACCGTCCTGAAATCAAATTAGTCGCATGGTGGAAAGTTTCACTCTGATCCACAAGAACAGCAACCACCTTTGATGGTGATGACCTGAGATAGACTTTGGTCTGTGTGCCTTGGGACTTTGGGAATCACAATGGCTAAACCAATCAAAACTCCGAAAAAGTGGAGAACACGCTGGGGCCGGCACAACCAGTGAAGACGGGCCATCCAAGGATCGAAACATTTAAGTATTGTATTGTAAAGTAGAAATCTATTTCAGTGTTCTTGCCTCTCTTCATTTATGTAATTTACAAAGGGCGATAGGCTGTTGTGAATGTGAAAATTGCTCTTTTATGGTATGTTCAGATATCTCGAATTGGTGATTACATTGCTCGTCGCCTTAATATCACAATGGATTCTGGAGAGTTTGTCCGGATGGCATACGTGGAAACGGACGTTGATCGCATACTTGTTCGATTGATTGATCGTTTGATCGAAGGAAAAGATATACCTAAAAGTCTTTTAAATTTAGTACGCGTAGACGATTTCGTGTAAACAATGTTTTGGATAACTGTCATTGTACTCAGTTCAGCTTTCCAAGTTTGCTCTTCGGAGTTTTAGACTCCCATACGGATTCTGAACTCACTTTAGTTAAATGTGATTTATACATTGTTCATTCAATTTTACGTTAGACTAAGGATATCTCCTACTTCTGAATGGGTCTTCATAATTTGAAATATCATAATTTTTTGACCATTTTTAGAAGCTAACTGGCATCGTGCTTCTCTCCAATTCTTCTACTTCTCCGATTTTATACCATTTTCTAAAAAGGCTCTACTTTCATAAATTCTCGTCGAACAATATTTTTGGAAAATATCCTCTCATTTTCGGCCGGTAATAGGTTACACTAGGACGACAGGATTCTCATCGGTGGTAATAGTCTAAAAACTTCAAAGAGATACGGTAACGATAAGTTTACAAGAGAAATGACTATTTACGAGAACGATTATAATTAGGTGTTCTGCTAGATTTATATGAACCGTATCAGTGCGAAGAGCACAGAGGTCCTTAGAAGATACAGCAATGATCAGATTAGAAGAGAACGGACGAATTATGAGACCAACTCTTTCGTTCGCTAATACATTTCTTCAAGAAAAAGATGTCATCGCTAAACAATGTCTAAAAGGGAAATGCCCCCCCCCCC
>MQTX01000135.1:540268-568907 GCA_009735665.1 Angiostrongylus cantonensis
TCTACTTTCATAAATTCTCGTCGAACAATATTTTTGGAAAATATCCTCTCATTTTCGGCCGGTAATAGGTTACACTAGGACGACAGGATTCTCATCGGTGGTAATAGTCTAAAAACTTCAAAGAGATACGGTAACGATAAGTTTACAAGAGAAATGACTATTTACGAGAACGATTATAATTAGGTGTTCTGCTAGATTTATATGAACCGTATCAGTGCGAAGAGCACAGAGGTCCTTAGAAGATACAGCAATGATCAGATTAGAAGAGAACGGACGAATTATGAGACCAACTCTTTCGTTCGCTAATACATTTCTTCAAGCCGGTCCATCTGTTTCCGATTCGCTCCTGGACGAAATGAGGTTCCACTGCTCGCATACTCTCACTTATTTCGGCGTACTGAGTTCTCTAAGGGCCCTCGATATTTGTTTGCAAATCTTCGTGGTGCGCCCGGATCTTTCATAGAATCCAGAGGTTCCGCTTCTAGAAGGTGGACCTATGGAGGTGATTTGTAAAATTCATGGTAACGTCTGCAAGTATCATTTCTTGGCCCATAAATCGTTTCCATTTGTGAACACGAACTGACTAACATGAGCTAAATGTCCGCTCATATTCGTGATGATATTAAGTGCAAGGAAAAAACTCTCGGAGTTATTCATTCTCTGAGGGATGCACTATGCATTCGACTCCATTCGTAGCTCCGTTGGGGGTACTCTAAAAAGGACGAAGCTCTCGGCGTTGATCAATCTCTGAGGGATACGCCATGCATTCAACTTCATTAAGTATCGTTGGAGGTGATTGAATGCATATCTGGCCTTTACAATAACTCGCGGTGGCCTGCCGCCAACCACTGCGCCACATGCGCTCCCCGTTAGGGGTGACTTGGGGGAGTGAATACATATTTGGTCTCTGCCTTACGATGGCCCACCGATGTGTCAACTCAGTGCTGCTATACACCCAGATAAGTGTGGTACCAATTTCCCGATAGCGAAGTGGTGGAGAGATCCATGATCCTAAAAGGCGGGTTTGAACTAACAACCACGCCAAGCAATGCGCCACATGCGCTCCCCGTTAGGGGTGACTTGGTGGAGTGAATACATATTTGGTCTCTGCCTTACGATGGCCCACCGATGTGTCAACTCAGTGCTGCTATACACCCAGATAAGTGTGGTACCAATTTCCCGATAGCGAAGTGGTGGAGAGATCCATGATCCTAAAAGGCGGGTTTGAACTAACAACCACGTGCTTATTGTGGGGCACCTCTACCCACTTCACTGCACTGACTATACAGTGTCAAGTATACCAGTTGTAGTTTAAAAGCCATTGTTCAATCACTATATGGGTTTTTACACAAAGTTCTTGTCGTGGTTGAAGTGTTGAACGGCAAGAAAAACACTAGATAACGAAGTATAGACGGTCTCCTGCTCCACTGTTGGATGGTACTTGTATAACAATCGATAAACACTCAATTTCAGAAGAAGGGGATCAGACGGAGGATAGTGTATTTAATACAAGTTAACATCTTAGTTATGATTGCGAATAGCGAAATGCTAACTCCTCCCTTGCTCGTCTTCAATAAATTTTACCATAAATCATCTAAACACCCAGCCAACAAGAATGCGTAGAGTCTCCACTTACGAAGTAGGTGACTCACCTCTAGGCCTAGCCTAATTTTGCTCTATCAAATGTAGGTACTGTAGAATATCATTCAGTAACGCTAATAGTTTTCTGACGTATAGGTTCACTTACCTTCCAACGGTTCACCGCCCCATCGTGGCTGGGAAGGTGTTCCTGGACGTCGGATTTCGATCTACAACGGGGATTTCATCCTCCTGGCAGGGTCTCCGAAGCTTGAAAGGAGTCCGGGGTTTCCATCGGGAAGCCCAGCTAAGAGTAAACCAATACCAGGATCCACCATCGTCGTAGTATCAAACTAGCCGTATGTTGGCAAATCTCCCTCTAATCCAAAGTAATGAAGTAACTTTCCATTTTTTTAAAAATTTTATGCAATCTGTTATCACGTCTGCTGTGCGGATCCCAGCACTTTTCACATTTGATTTGTTCCCTCGAATCCGCAATCCACGAAGGCCTTCCAACCTTTACGTGTCGCTTCGGCTGCTGATTGAAGATTTTCATTTCATCTTGGATGTCGTAGAATTCTGGTGAAATTGGTTCTCTCTGGAGTTCTGTGATAGGAGGTTAGAGAGTTCCCAACTGGATTGCCGAAAATAAATTTTTCCAGGACAATTCCGGCATTAATTTTACGTTCCTGGAGGAATGAGAGGCTTGGTGAGCCTGGGGCAAGATCGATCCAGCAGCGGGCTCGTGATTTCCGGCATTACTACCACTATACTATGCGTCCCTTAATGAAGTGACTACTAGCAACAAGTACCTTATACATAATGATATTGTAATATGTATCATTCGAACTTGATATAGACTTCAGCTTATTACTGAGACATCCAATTGCTCACTTGTTAGCTTTCGTTGATGGTCGTCGATCCGAATGAGGTCGGCTTCTGTGTTCTTCTAAGCGCGTTTTTTGAAGGTTCTGTGTCTTATTGTGCTTAAAATAAATATTCGAATACGAGTTCAAATATCGTGGTTAGTTCTGTCGCCTCAGCACTCCCGAGGCGAACCCAAGTACTGCTGTTGTTAAGAGTTCATGGAGATGCATAAGCAGAAGGAAATCTCTATGTTTCGGGGAAGTTGAAGCATTTCAGTCATGTGAGGACGAACAGATTCTTCTCAGTCTCATCATTGCTGCCCTTCTACTGTTCATCTATTTGATGACGTCATCGTTTTTTCCAAGAGCGAGAAGATTGCGCAATTGTAATTTCGTCAGTATCGAGTTACCACCTGCGGTTCGTTGATTTTAACTTGCTTGTATAGTAGAAAGAGTAAGTAGTAGTTCTTTCATTGTCCCCATAAATGAATCCACTATGGCCCGCCTTCCTGAAAAGTCAATACTTATGTATAGCGCATGTAATAAGAGCGCAGAGGCAACGTATAATAGAGGATCACTTTGGTTTGCAGTTGGTTGTGTGTAACTGTTCAGACAGCTCAAATTAGGTATGAATCGACCGTTATTTTTTTTTCTTCGAAAAATGGATAGGAAATACAAAATTCCTGACCTGGAGTTGTGAATTTTCGTACTGCTCATACCGATACCTCGCAGAACTTCCGAAGCGATTGGATACATGGTCAGTTTAGTGCTTAGGATTGAACCAGTGACCATGTCATCATCTACAAGGGCGCATGTAGAACCTATGCTGCACTAATAGTTTGCGGTTAACGGATAAAGAATATAAAGCGTACGGCGTTGCGTTGATCAATCAGTGAGGAATGCGCCATGCATTGACTTCAGTGGCTTGCTGATGTGTCAGATCTGTGCTGCTGTTACCCTAGAAATTACTAATTTTCTGGCCCTGGATGTGAAGAGTGTGTGAGTTCGAGGCGATGGGTCGAAGCAGTTGCTTATGCAGTGTATGTGGCATCGAACCTTTAACCAAGGCACTAAACACTCCCATAGAATTTGCACTACAAACGTGAGATGTTGTATTTTATAATGGAAAATTACTGAGTACAATATTTTACAGAAATATTCCTGGAAATAGGTGGTGTTCGCTATTTCAAAGAAGCAAGCATTTCATTGCTTTCATAGACTGATTTATCATGACAAGTGCACGCATGATGAACGCGTTAGCCTCGGAAAGAGTAATGCCGGGGTTCGACCCCCCCCCCCCTGTAGACATCTGCGGTCCGGAGTTTTCCAAATATCTCAGCATCAGAGTGTTTTTTCTATCGCTTTTATAACAACTGTATTGCTATAGGTGTTTACCGGTAAAAATCTCATAGGAATTGGTTCTTCATCATCTAAAATGCCAACATTACCGTCTTTATTTCTAACATCTGCCGAGTTAAACACATTTTCTCATGAACCGCCCGCGCCACAAAGAGACATGTTGCTTACGGAGGAGGTATCCTTTGTATTTTTTTATTTTTTCGTTTTTTTTTCTTTGTTCTTAATTTTTTGCTTTGCAAGGAATGTCTCTTACTTCGTGCTGAAAGCAGAAGTGGGCATTACGTAAAAGGAAAAGAGTTAACGCTGTTCAAGTGGAAATACGGTGATTCACCTCTAGTAGCAACCAATACGGTCACTAGAGAGTTCAGATCAGGGGTGAGTGTGACTGTAATGAAAAGTATCTTCAAAAATCTCGTTTTTTCGGTTTATTTTTCCACTAATATTGAATTTTCAATTTGTCGTCTTTATCTACTTATATAAAATCGATTAGCTGATAAGATCAAAGTTGTATAGGAACATCTTTCTAGTTACTATGAAGCCAAAATTTCGATTCCTGCGCCCATAACCCACCAAGCCTTCCATCTCTCCGGGGTCGACAAATTGGTACGACTCGTCTGCGAGGATAGCAGCACTGGCTCGATACATCGGCAGGCCATCGCGAGTCATTGTGAAGGCCAGATATGCATTCAATCTCCCCCAACGATACTTAATGAAGTCGAATGCATGGCGCATCCCTCAGGGATTGATCAACGCCGAGAGCTTTATCCTTTTATTTATGAAGTTAAAACACTATGTATGGAACATATTCTCAAAATCTCCGATGAAGAGTGTCAGTGGAAAGTGCTATCGAATACAACAAGTAGCTATGACAATGCAGTCCGAATGTATTCAGAGAGTTTACTGTAGAGTTTTTCCTACATGACTCGCCTTCACATCTACTGCGTCTATCTCAGTACTTCCATCATTAGCTTCGTTTTCTCGCATTCTTCATCCAAAAAGATCTTCCAAGTTTTTCCTTTTGGTTCAGCTGGGTCTTCAGTATTGTTGTCTTCCCTTTTGGTTCGACTGGTGCCTGAGGATTGTTGTCTTTATGAGTGTCGTTGAATGCTGATCGAGTCGATTTTCCTTTCAGTGCTGAAATAGCCGGTCTAGAGCGGTTATCACTTAGATTGCAGGGAGTGAGCCTTTCCTAGACAAGTCTGCTACTAATTTCCTGATCTCGCACGATGAGGGGCTCCATGAATCTGGCTGGAATCGATACAGCAAGGTCGTGATGAAAGGTACCACTACCTAAGCTCTACCCGCTCCATGTTTGCTGCGGGGCAGTGTAAATAATTTGAAAGTATAGCACAACATTAGTCTAGCAGGTTCTTTTACCATAATCGTTTCTATCTATACGATTCCCATGCGCTCAAGTAGCTGTGCTTGATGGCGGTGCGCTTTCTATTGATAAGTGATTCATAACAAAATCCATATCATCTTCTGAAAACTCTAGATAAAATTATGCATACCTGTTTGAGGAACGCGTGTAGCGCAGTGGTCGGAAGCGCTTTGCAATCCACATGAAATCGAACCTTGCGCTCAGGTCCACCAAACCCTTCATTCCCCCGGGCTTGGAAAATTGGTTGTCTGGGAGGATAGAGGATAGCACCATTGGCTCGTTCCATCAGTAGGCCATCGCAAGTTATTGTGAAGGTCAGATACGCAATCAGTCACTCTGGCGATGCTTAATGTAGTCGAATGCATGGCGCATTCCTCAGGAGTTGATCAACGCCGAGAGCTTTATCGTTTACCATTCGCGAATGAGGTAATATATGTATATACAAGTGTGTATGATAACTAAAAGATTTGCGTACATGCGTGTATACTTGTGTAAGTGAGGTAGCACATCTCATCTATCTATCTTGACAAAATATTTAGCGGTAGGACAGTTTGTTCTTTTTCCTTCAATCTCCTGTTGTTCGGAAGACAAGAAAGTAGTTCTTTGTCTGTTATTTAGAAATTGTCTAGCTTTCCAGTTCTGAAAAGACAAAAATGTAATGACAAACGAAAATATTACAAAAATATTCGTCCTTCCAAGCTATAGTGGTAGTGTATGAATTTCTATTCAGGCTTCCATCCTGCGAACACTGTCTATAACGAATCGTGCTTCATTGTATGGATACCCTATCTGTAGATGACTGCGCACTTCCTAGTTGTTGTCCATTTTTCCAGATTTCTCTCCTCACTCTCTCCTTTTCATTTCTTTCCTTTTCTTTCGCTTCTAAACAATCACTGCCGTCGGTCGCCTCGAGATCGTTACTACAGATCGTCATCTACTCGTACTTATCAGATTTAAGGAGCAGGTTTTTTCCAGCGTGGTGTGGATTCTTGGGATTGATTTACGCTTAGCTGAGATTCTGGATGGAGAATATCCAAAGGAGGCCTGAGAATCGGAACCCAACATATCCGAGAAGCCATCTAAGTTTAGTGTTTGACAAAAAAAAAGAAACTCGTTTCCCCTCTGCTTAGATCCTTTTTTTTCCTATATCGGAATGAAATAGTAAGACAACACGTTAAGAATGTTTTAGTTTCTGTACTGTATATCATTCGATAGTTTTCAGGATGGTACAATGGAGATCAATAGAACTGCTGTCGGAGCTACAATGAACACTGCGGATACGGTTGACGTAGAGAGAAGGTAAACTTAGTGGTGAACAATAACGGGTACATATGGACTACGACATACCAAATCTACTTTCTTAAAAACAATTGTAATATTGCTGTTCAGTACTTACTTACTTACTTGGATACTTGGATGGCCTGAATTGGTTGTGTGGGCTTCAGCATTATTTCCATTCTCCGGAGATTTGCTGGTTTAGTGATTGTGGTTCCCTGCGGTCCCGAGAACAGCCTAGCCAGAGTCCGTCCCAGATTGTCACCACTAGGGTCAGTCGTCGCCCTTTGTGGATTAGAGGGAGATTTGCCACCATGCAACTAGTTTTATATCAGAACTGTGGTGGATCATGGTATTGGTCTACTCCTAGCTGGCTTTATTGGTCGAGACACCGGACTCTTTCTTAGCTTGGGACCTTGCTGGAGGATGAATCCGTCCGTTGTACATCGCAGCCTGACATCCAGGAACACCTCACAGTCATAATGAGGCGGTAAACCGTTGGGATGTTGCTGTTCATTACCTCTGAAGGATCTTTTTACGTTACTGGAAATGTGGAGCGCCAATCGTTTGCATGTCAGTTTACTGTAAGCTGTGGGTTTACAACAAATGCAGTTGTCCTTTGCGAGCTCTGTAAAGGTTGTTGTTGTTATCTGTTACTACAGAAATGCCTAGTGATCTTGGAAGTAGGTTAAGGCTAATTCATGTTTGTTTAAGCGCATTCCAAAGTTTCTAGTTGTAACTCTACTCGTGTTTATTTTAATAAAGGATAAAAGTATAAAGCACTTGGCGTTGATCAATCCCTGAGGGTTGCGCCATGCATTCAACTTCATTAAGTATCGTTGGAGGTGATTGAATGCATATCTGGCCTTTATAATAACTCGCGGTGGCCTGCCGATGTATCGAGCCAATGCTGCTATCCTCCCAGACAAGTCTGGTACCAATTTACCAACCCCGGAGGGATGGAAGGCTTGGTGGGCTATGGGCGCAGGGATCGATTCCACGTGCGTGTCGCAGTGGCGCCTCCAACCACTGCTCCACACGCGCCCCTTTATTTTAATAAAGGGACTTCTTATTTTAATAAAGGGACGAAAATGAGAGACTTGATTTAAGTGCATATTTGGCCTATACGATGCCTTGAGAGACCTAACAATGTTTCAAGTTAGTGTTTTAACCCTATCAAACAAGCGTATTGCCTGTTTATTGACCATGAAGAGATGTAGTTTTTCTGAGGCATGGGCTCGAACCCCACGGATCTCCCTCATATGAGGGATCTCGAGCCGGTTAGTCCCTTGAAAAAACTGGTTTTCTTCTTCATTTAGATATAAAAGAAAGGGATCGAAAGTGACGAAAGAATCTGAAGCGACGATGGAATTCAACTAGAGACGGCGATATTATTCAAAAATCTATTTGCTGATTGTGTTTCATTCTGTTTGATTATTTATATAGATGTTCTTCGGACTAAAAAATCCTTTAAATAACTCTATACGGAAGGGAATTGAAAAAGATTCTGCACTTTTTCAAATCCAAGTGGCTACTAACTTTTAGATCTCAACGGATGGGAGGGCTTGCTTTTGTCGAGGCGCGGTGTCCAACCAAAGACTTAGCGCGTCACACGTTAATTATATCCACTACGCTGTTTATTGATTGCCATGTTTATTCGTCTGCCTGTTAAATATTCTGTAAAATATCTTTTTACAACTTTGTGATCTCAGTTGGATCGGCTTTCCGTTCAATCGATATTTCGATGTCAACATGAGTGATCAATTTGTGCTGCAATGTCCATTTGTTTTATTTACTGATGTGGTCCTGTTATTTGTGAACTGATTCACCCTCAAGGTCTCCTCCATTCGCAGTTGTCACATACCCGAAGTCCGATATCTTACGGGTCCACTTATTCGACGTATGCAAAGAGCATCGAATTTTTCAGATGAGCTTGGGTCCATCGACGGTTTGCTTGTTGAAGTAGATGTGGGTGTTCTTTATTGGAACCAATGAACACCCCCTTATCATTTGACTGAAGTCATTTAACTAAAGTCATTCGATCCTCCTTTGATTCTTTGATTCTTTGTTTTGATAAACATCCTTGAATCGGTGTTCCAGGACAGCTTTGCTTTCGCAGTGCATCCGCGAGTAATTCTCTAACTGCCACTTGAAAGTGTGCCACGCAACCTATCACCTGATCGGCTCGAAATCTTGCACATAAGCAAGATTCGGCAAATATTAGATGTTCAGAATTTTGCTGTTTTCGCGTCGTAAATTTGCTACTATGTTTACAAGCTGTTAAAATGTTAATGCATCATCAGATGAATATTCACAGAACATCACAATGAAGTGCCATCTTCGGGTTATGTCAGGCCATTGGTTGAGAATACGAGCAGAGAGGGAATTGATGGTGCTCACAACCTGGTCAAACAACATTCGTACAGCAATCTATGACGTATTGTTGACTGAAATTTCGTTTTTAGAATGAAATGAGGCAGAATTGTACTGCTGTTTCTATTTATATGAATATGACAGTAGGAAAGTGAAATCAACAGGTTTCTATTTTGTTAGCGCCTCCTAATGTTACCTTGGAAACCTTTACATTTTTCATATCCTGATTTTTCGTTTAGGAAGAGCATTCGGCTTGTTGTAATGTTTTCCTCCATTGGTCGATTAATGGAAGCATTTGCTGCAATTGCAGAAATTACAGTGGTCCTGGAATAGAGCGAGTCACGTGGAAGAGAGTCCACAATTGTCGATGAATGCTGAAGTACTGGAAATGTGGGGATTCGGCTATCTTGGGAATTAGTGATTTATTCTTGACCAGTATTCAGTATGTTATTGAGGAGTGGAGAAGAAAAGAGCTCAAGTTGCAGACAAATCCGTGTCATCTATGACCATCTCCGTGGTTAGGACTTGAAGGGCTAGGAAAGGAATGAACGTTTTTACTTAATACAGAATTGAAGAAGTGCTGAGACTTGCATTATACAGAATGATAGGTCATCTAAACGACTAAGGCGATATAACATATATTTAAGATATAACCAGCGTTGGAATTATCTTAGGCAGTTAGTCGAAGAACAATGAAGTTAAACCGTTAGTTCTCTACCATGGTGCTTATTTTATCCCCAGCTATTATTCGCAGGATTATATCCTCTACGAACAATGCCAGCTATTTTCCGACGTTCTTGCTATGACAGGTATTTGCTTAAATATTGATTGAAATACATTTTCACTTCAGGAGTCAGGATTATCGATCTTTATCGCCTCTACAACTGGTATCGAAATCTTTCCCTCACATAGGTACCATAGGAAATGTGAATCTCTTCGGTTCAGAAGTAGTAATCGGTAACTTCTATTTTGTAGCAGCCTGGTCAGACATTCCGGTCGGCGGTGATTCAAACTATACGTCGAGCAATAAAAACTAGCTCGCTCTCATCGTCCTGTGTAAAATATCAGGAGCAAAATGTCATGTCGTTGGTGGGCTGAAAAAAGTCTGCGAAAATGAACCAATATTCGCCATCAGTCCTCATTATTATCCATCTGTCCTACTGAACGATGAGTTAATACGGAGATTTATTTGCACGTTTGCTTTCCAGATGAGTGGGTATTCCAGAATTCTTCCTCTGTGCAATATTATCTCTCTCCTTGAATGCTGGTGCATCTAGCGTGGCATGCATTCCAGTCCATTCGTGGCATCGTCGAAGTAAATGAGGGCATATTTTGGTCATAGAATGATCTATGGGACCCTATCGGTTTATTATTATCTCAGTGTTTTCGCAATCCTTCCATATAAGTACAGTACTAAAGAAGCGCTATGGAATTGAACCAACAGCCGTGTGAATTACAGGACGCCACTAACCATTGTGCTTCATGCATCCCATTGATCGAATGTAAATAATATTATCCAGAATTTTCGAAAGGTTTTTCGAATAGCGTTCCTAGAAGAATCCATCTCGCAGCTAATTTCATGGCATTTTCTCTTCACCACATTGTTAACTTCTCAGCATAATTTTCGATTAGTGTATCAGTTAGGTAAGGAAGGAGCGTTACTCCTCTTTAGTTTCTTACGACTAACATCCATCGGAATTTGTGTTCTGGAGTGTTCTGCTGTATTCAGCACTACTAGAGAACTTACTTTATTTCTTTACAAAGTCACGTCACTTAATAGTTTTCTATGAAGACCGGTATTCTGAACGCTTTCACAGTTTTGGGGCTCCGCTATTCGTACAGTGTCTGATATGGAGAAACGGCCAACAAACTTTATTACACCATCATACCATTCACAAATACTGTGCGCAGTCAAAACATGTACAAAGTTCTTCAGTTAGCTGAGAACACACCTCACATGTGTAGTTGCATTGTAATGGCTGACAAACGGAAACAATTCCTTTCATAGTAACGAAATATGGAAACAGTTCATAGACCTGATAGATTATGGATACAGAAGGGGTAAATCCTGACAAATACAAGGAAAGAATGTTATGTATAAGACTTAATGGAGCGTATAGTTGTTAGTGCATACAGTAAAGTATGGGAAGCTTCAGCATGGTTACTCATTGACATCCAAATTAGTTACTTCCTGAAACAGTCAAACTGGAACCATTCTCAAGATCAAAGTCAGTCCATCATTAAAAGGATAAAACAAGGCTCTCGGCGTTGATCAATCCCTGAGGGATGCGCAATACACTCGACTTCATTAAGTATCATTGAAGGTGATTAAATGCATATTTGGCCTTTACAATGACTCGCGGTGGCCTGCCGATGTATCGAGCCAGTGCTGCTATCCCCCAGACAAGTCTGGTACCAATTTTCCGACCCCGGAGGGATGGAAGGCTTGGTGAGCCATGGACGCTGGGATCGATTCCACGTGTGTGTCGCAGCAGCGTCTCCAACCATTGCGCCACACGCGTCCTTGACAGTCCATTATTAAATTCCAAAAATTTTCATTTTCTCACTTTTTTCATAAAAAAGCCGTCCTAAGGCTATAGTAAAATGTCTTCCAACTATTAAAGGCTTCACAGGAAATAAGTGAAACGAATAAAACTAGCTCACCTCTCCTGACCCCTCGGCAGAACGATCGGAACGAACAAGGATCTGAATAGAAGCTTCTTGACTCGGACAATAGTGGAGGTAGTTGATAGAATGAGAGTTAATGAATGAAATCCAGTAAGACTACAACAGATTCCCGATGCTTCGATTTTTCTCACTAACCTAGCTTCACTTCATAATGCTACCGAATACAGTTGAAAACCACTACTTTTTTCTCTTCTGGTCTATTTCAACCGAAAACAAATGCGTCTGTATTGCTATATAGAAATATCTTGATAGAAAAAACTCACTGCACCCGACGATTCTTCACTGCTGTCAGCAGCATTGCGAGCCATGCGAATCACTGGAGATGTCACCAGCTAAAGAAAAATATTTATTACCGCTTAAATGAGTATAGAAACCGAACACATTCAATCATCTTACATCTCCTGATCCTTCCACTTCAGAATCAGCGTTAGCCTGAAATATTGTGAAAGTTTCCTGTGAAAGATGTCATTCTAGTGGGTATAGTTTATAGTGGCTCGAACTCGTTCGTTTACTCTAATCGAGTGTACTACTTCACCACCTCGCGATTTTGTGCTCCCACCTTTTCGACTCAACGGTTCTTCCTGCCCTAACGTATGCGTCAGAAACTTGGTCGCTACGTAAGCAGGATGAAAGATCACTCAGCGTTATCGAACGCTCAGTCGAAAGGACGATGCTGGGAGTATCCCGTTTCGCACAAGTAAGGGATGGGATCCGAAGCTACGACCTACGTCAACGATCGAAAATTAATGATGCCGTTCTATACGCCAAACAGTCGAAGATACGGTGGGCCGGACACGTAATGCGTATGAATGATGACCGATGGACAAGGGCTGTTAGTGACTGGATTCCTCGGGATGTCAAACGTACTGCAGGAAGACCACCGACCCGATGGTCAGAGTTCTTCACGAAAAGCCTAGAAGAAAGATATGATGCTCGACGAGTCCCTAAAGCGAGGAGAACCCATTGGGCTACTCTTGCCCGCGATAGGGAAAAATGGAGGATTTACTGGCGCCCGCTCGAGTCACTCGACGATCAACGGGACTACAGGTGATACAGGTGATGGGCTCGAACCAAAGACCAGGGCACCCTTAAAGCACCGCGCTCCGCGCGTCCTCTTCTGTTTTTTAGTTGTAGGAAGTTCCCTTGAAAAAACTGGTTTTCTTCTTCATTTAGATATAAAAGAAAGGGATCGAAAGTGACGAAAGAATCTGAAGCGACGATGGAATTCAACTAGAGACGGCGATATTATTCAAAAATCTATTTGCTGATTGTGTTTCATTCTGTTTGATTATTTATATAGATGTTCTTCGGACTAAAAAATCCTTTAAATAACTCTATACGGAAGGGAATTGAAAAAGATTCTGCACTTTTTCAAATCCAAGTGGCTACTAACTTTTAGATCTCAACGGATGGGAGGGCTTGCTTTTGTCGAGGCGCGGTGTCCAACCAAAGACTTAGCGCGTCACACGTTAATTATATCCACTACGCTGTTTATTGATTGCCATGTTTATTCGTCTGCCTGTTAAATATTCTGTAAAATATCTTTTTACAACTTTGTGATCTCAGTTGGATCGGCTTTCCGTTCAATCGATATTTCGATGTCAACATGAGTGATCAATTTGTGCTGCAATGTCCATTTGTTTTATTTACTGATGTGGTCCTGTTATTTGTGAACTGATTCACCCTCAAGGTCTCCTCCATTCGCAGTTGTCACATACCCGAAGTCCGATATCTTACGGGTCCACTTATTCGACGTATGCAAAGAGCATCGAATTTTTCAGATGAGCTTGGGTCCATCGACGGTTTGCTTGTTGAAGTAGATGTGGGTGTTCTTTATTGGAACCAATGAACACCCCCTTATCATTTGACTGAAGTCATTTAACTAAAGTCATTCGATCCTCCTTTGATTCTTTGATTCTTTGTTTTGATAAACATCCTTGAATCGGTGTTCCAGGACAGCTTTGCTTTCGCAGTGCATCCGCGAGTAATTCTCTAACTGCCACTTGAAAGTGTGCCACGCAACCTATCACCTGATCGGCTCGAAATCTTGCACATAAGCAAGATTCGGCAAATATTAGATGTTCAGAATTTTGCTGTTTTCGCGTCGTAAATTTGCTACTATGTTTACAAGCTGTTAAAATGTTAATGCATCATCAGATGAATATTCACAGAACATCACAATGAAGTGCCATCTTCGGGTTATGTCAGGCCATTGGTTGAGAATACGAGCAGAGAGGGAATTGATGGTGCTCACAACCTGGTCAAACAACATTCGTACAGCAATCTATGACGTATTGTTGACTGAAATTTCGTTTTTAGAATGAAATGAGGCAGAATTGTACTGCTGTTTCTATTTATATGAATATGACAGTAGGAAAGTGAAATCAACAGGTTTCTATTTTGTTAGCGCCTCCTAATGTTACCTTGGAAACCTTTACATTTTTCATATCCTGATTTTTCGTTTAGGAAGAGCATTCGGCTTGTTGTAATGTTTTCCTCCATTGGTCGATTAATGGAAGCATTTGCTGCAATTGCAGAAATTACAGTGGTCCTGGAATAGAGCGAGTCACGTGGAAGAGAGTCCACAATTGTCGATGAATGCTGAAGTACTGGAAATGTGGGGATTCGGCTATCTTGGGAATTAGTGATTTATTCTTGACCAGTATTCAGTATGTTATTGAGGAGTGGAGAAGAAAAGAGCTCAAGTTGCAGACAAATCCGTGTCATCTATGACCATCTCCGTGGTTAGGACTTGAAGGGCTAGGAAAGGAATGAACGTTTTTACTTAATACAGAATTGAAGAAGTGCTGAGACTTGCATTATACAGAATGATAGGTCATCTAAACGACTAAGGCGATATAACATATATTTAAGATATAACCAGCGTTGGAATTATCTTAGGCAGTTAGTCGAAGAACAATGAAGTTAAACCGTTAGTTCTCTACCATGGTGCTTATTTTATCCCCAGCTATTATTCGCAGGATTATATCCTCTACGAACAATGCCAGCTATTTTCCGACGTTCTTGCTATGACAGGTATTTGCTTAAATATTGATTGAAATACATTTTCACTTCAGGAGTCAGGATTATCGATCTTTATCGCCTCTACAACTGGTATCGAAATCTTTCCCTCACATAGGTACCATAGGAAATGTGAATCTCTTCGGTTCAGAAGTAGTAATCGGTAACTTCTATTTTGTAGCAGCCTGGTCAGACATTCCGGTCGGCGGTGATTCAAACTATACGTCGAGCAATAAAAACTAGCTCGCTCTCATCGTCCTGTGTAAAATATCAGGAGCAAAATGTCATGTCGTTGGTGGGCTGAAAAAAGTCTGCGAAAATGAACCAATATTCGCCATCAGTCCTCATTATTATCCATCTGTCCTACTGAACGATGAGTTAATACGGAGATTTATTTGCACGTTTGCTTTCCAGATGAGTGGGTATTCCAGAATTCTTCCTCTGTGCAATATTATCTCTCTCCTTGAATGCTGGTGCATCTAGCGTGGCATGCATTCCAGTCCATATTCGTGGCAGTCGAAGTAAATGAGGGCATATTTTGGTCATAGAATGATCTATGGAACCCTATCGGTTTATTATTACCTCAGTGTTTTCGCAGTCCTTCCATATAAGTACAGTACTAAAGAAGCGCTATGGAATTGAACCAACAGCCGTGTGAATTACAGGACGCCACTAACCATTGTGCTTCATGCATCCCATTGATCGAATGTAAATAATATTATCCAGAATTTTCGAAAGGTTTTTCGAATAGCGTTCCTAGAAGAATCCATCTCGCAGCTAATTTCATGGCATTTTCTCTTCACCACATTGTTAACTTCTCAGCATAATTTTCGATTAGTGTATCAGTTAGGTAAGGAAGGAGCGTTACTCCTCTTTAGTTTCTTACGACTAACATCCATCGGAATTTGTGTTCTGGAGTGTTCTGCTGTATTCAGCACTACTAGAGAACTTACTTTATTTCTTTACAAAGTCACGTCACTTAATAGTTTTCTATGAAGACCGGTATTCTGAACGCTTTCACAGTTTTGGGGCTCCGCTATTCGTACAGTGTCTGATATGGAGAAACGGCCAACAAACTTTATTACACCATCATACCATTCACAAATACTGTGCGCAGTCAAAACATGTACAAAGTTCTTCAGTTAGCTGAGAACACACCTCACATGTGTAGTTGCATTGTAATGGCTGACAAACGGAAACAATTCCTTTCATAGTAACGAAATATGGAAACAGTTCATAGACCTGATAGATTATGGATACAGAAGGGGTAAATCCTGACAAATACAAGGAAAGAATGTTATGTATAAGACTTAATGGAGCGTATAGTTGTTAGTGCATACAGTAAAGTATGGGAAGCTTCAGCATGGTTACTCATTGACATCCAAATTAGTTACTTCCTGAAACAGTCAAACTGGAACCATTCTCAAGATCAAAGTCAGTCCATCATTAAAAGGATAAAACAAGGCTCTCGGCGTTGATCAATCCCTGAGGGATGCGCAATACACTCGACTTCATTAAGTATCATTGAAGGTGATTAAATGCATATTTGGCCTTTACAATGACTCGCGGTGGCCTGCCGATGTATCGAGCCAGTGCTGCTATCCCCCAGACAAGTCTGGTACCAATTTTCCGACCCCGGAGGGATGGAAGGCTTGGTGAGCCATGGACGCTGGGATCGATTCCACGTGTGTGTCGCAGCAGCGTCTCCAACCATTGCGCCACACGCGTCCTTGACAGTCCATTATTAAATTCCAAAAATTTTCATTTTCTCACTTTTTTCATAAAAAAGCCGTCCTAAGGCTATAGTAAAATGTCTTCCAACTATTAAAGGCTTCACAGGAAATAAGTGAAACGAATAAAACTAGCTCACCTCTCCTGACCCCTCGGCAGAACGATCGGAACGAACAAGGATCTGAATAGAAGCTTCTTGACTCGGACAATAGTGGAGGTAGTTGATAGAATGAGAGTTAATGAATGAAATCCAGTAAGACTACAACAGATTCCCGATGCTTCGATTTTTCTCACTAACCTAGCTTCACTTCATAATGCTACCGAATACAGTTGAAAACCACTACTTTTTTCTCTTCTGGTCTATTTCAACCGAAAACAAATGCGTCTGTATTGCTATATAGAAATATCTTGATAGAAAAAACTCACTGCACCCGACGATTCTTCACTGCTGTCAGCAGCATTGCGAGCCATGCGAATCACTGGAGATGTCACCAGCTAAAGAAAAATATTTATTACCGCTTAAATGAGTATAGAAACCGAACACATTCAATCATCTTACATCTCCTGATCCTTCCACTTCAGAATCAGCGTTAGCCTGAAATATTGTGAAAGTTTCCTGTGAAAGATGTCATTCTAGTGGGTATAGTTTATAGTGGCTCGAACTCGTTCGTTTACTCTAATCGAGTGTACTACTTCACCACCTCGCGATTTTGTGCTGTGTAGTTGCATTGTAATGGCTGACAAACGGAAACAATTCCTTTCATAGTAACGAAATATGGAAACAGTTCATAGACCTGATAGATTATGGATACAGAAGGGGTAAATCCTGACAAATACAAGGAAAGAATGTTATGTATAAGACTTAATGGAGCGTATAGTTGTTAGTGCATACAGTAAAGTATGGGAAGCTTCAGCATGGTTACTCATTGACATCCAAATTAGTTACTTCCTGAAACAGTCAAACTGGAACCATTCTCAAGATCAAAGTCAGTCCATCATTAAAAGGATAAAACAAGGCTCTCGGCGTTGATCAATCCCTGAGGGATGCGCAATACACTCGACTTCATTAAGTATCATTGAAGGTGATTAAATGCATATTTGGCCTTTACAATGACTCGCGGTGGCCTGCCGATGTATCGAGCCAGTGCTGCTATCCCCCAGACAAGTCTGGTACCAATTTTCCGACCCCGGAGGGATGGAAGGCTTGGTGAGCCATGGACGCTGGGATCGATTCCACGTGTGTGTCGCAGCAGCGTCTCCAACCATTGCGCCACACGCGTCCTTGACAGTCCATTATTAAATTCCAAAAATTTTCATTTTCTCACTTTTTTCATAAAAAAGCCGTCCTAAGGCTATAGTAAAATGTCTTCCAACTATTAAAGGCTTCACAGGAAATAAGTGAAACGAATAAAACTAGCTCACCTCTCCTGACCCCTCGGCAGAACGATCGGAACGAACAAGGATCTGAATAGAAGCTTCTTGACTCGGACAATAGTGGAGGTAGTTGATAGAATGAGAGTTAATGAATGAAATCCAGTAAGACTACAACAGATTCCCGATGCTTCGATTTTTCTCACTAACCTAGCTTCACTTCATAATGCTACCGAATACAGTTGAAAACCACTACTTTTTTCTCTTCTGGTCTATTTCAACCGAAAACAAATGCGTCTGTATTGCTATATAGAAATATCTTGATAGAAAAAACTCACTGCACCCGACGATTCTTCACTGCTGTCAGCAGCATTGCGAGCCATGCGAATCACTGGAGATGTCACCAGCTAAAGAAAAATATTTATTACCGCTTAAATGAGTATAGAAACCGAACACATTCAATCATCTTACATCTCCTGATCCTTCCACTTCAGAATCAGCGTTAGCCTGAAATATTGTGAAAGTTTCCTGTGAAAGATGTCATTCTAGTGGGTATAGTTTATAGTGGCTCGAACTCGTTCGTTTACTCTAATCGAGTGTACTACTTCACCACCTCGCGATTTTGTGCTGCCCTAACGCTATCTGTATTGTATCTGCTAAAATTAGTAATACTCCAGTACAAATTTATTTTGGTAAGGTTCCTGAACTTTCATACTGCGAAAACCTCTATGTTGCCTAACACATGCTCAGGAACGCACGCCAGTGGACCCCCTACGACAGAGCTCGGCGGGCTACACCCCCTCTCGCCAAAAGCAGTGACAAAAAAAGATCCCATGTGAAACATGTGATTCTTGCGTTATACCTCGAGTCAGCAGAAGCTCACGAGGTAAGCGCGTGAATCGGACAAGTGGTGAATACGGAGGATACAGAGGGTACAGGTTACACTTTATAAGCATATTACTGGAAGATATCCCTTCTTCGTGAAAAATCTTCTCATCCAACGGAATTGCTAACATATTCGCTGACTGTTTCGAGAAAATTCGTATCACCTTTTTAGATTGCTTCTCTTCTGATGATGATGAATCTTTGATTGTCTTCGCTCGGTGAGCTTTCTAAAAACTGGTATCCACTAACCATTTACTTATATCATTTAGAGAGTTACTAACACTCACTTGGCCAGATCCTTCTTCATCCTCATTCGATTCAACCTAGAAGGATCTCGTTAGTGTTTTCATCATAGTTGTACAATTTTTAAACAAGACAACAACCTTCACTGCGAAATCCTTTTCTTTGGAATTCTTTTCTTCGGAACTTTTTCCACTACCTCTGACCACTCGTGTTAGCTAAAAACGTCCCGATTGTTGCTAAGTCTTTCTCGCTTTCATCCGATCACTTAGTGATAGTAATGATGATTTGCAGTTAAGATCTGATATGATCTAATAAGAGAGCTTCCTGCTTAAAGTGCTTACCCTACTTCAGAACTATTCAACTAATTTCAATCCCACTGTTTTATCCGCTTAAGATAGTGTTCCTAAGGGTATCACCTAAAAATGTGGTAGGGAGCTCAACAAAAAAGAAAACCGATTTTGTCATTGAAATCGTGGTTATAATATCTGGGAACGATCTCGAAAATTATTTTTCCACTGGAATATACGAAAGCTATACATTTCGCTTTCGTTCCTATTGTACAATCCATGACGTTAACAATCTCTAAACTTTTATGTTTTTAAGTGGTTTTTTGTATAGTCATTAAAACGCTTTATAAAAGTCAGCTGGCATTCGGAACAAACCACGTGATGCTCTAACTCTTCGCTAAACCTTTAGTGTCAGCTGTTCAGTAATTATCACATGGAGCAAAGTACCTGGACTATCGTTATCATTTTTATCAATGAGTTTTCGTGTTCGGCATCATCAACATTCTGAAGGCGTTTTACACTTTCCTTTATCTATATGACGAAGGTCAAGCAGGAATTCAGCGGCCGAAAGAAAGGCCGTACTTTGCGACTCGTTGAGGGCAGCTTCATGAACTCACCAACTGGTCATCGGATGCGATGCTGATCCTGTGAGTAGAATGGACGAGAGCAACAGTAGCGACAAGAACAATAAGGATGAAGTTGTGCATATTCTGTAATATTATTCCTCTGATGGATATACTTACTAAATAACTCGGTAGATCCAGAGGAAAGTAGAAGACTCAACCGAAACGAAGGAAATTAGGGATTTTGTCGAGATGACAAACAAATGTATGGAGTGGAAGAAATTTTTTGGAGCACGGGAGGTGATTACGAAACTAGAAATCCTATCAGATTTATGGCAGTCTAGAGGGATTTAGTGACGTTCATGAAGAAATGGATTCGGATAGAATGATAGAAAATTATAGATGAGAAGATTGGAAATGGATAGAAAGAATGATAAAGCCGAAAATGTGAGAAAAAACAGATCCGAAGAGGAGAAATGGTTCATAATTGAAGAAAAAAGCATCCAAATAGATTAGAAAAAGATATGAGAGACTGTTGACGGGACAAAATTATAAGATGGATAGGATTCTAGATTGTCAATCTTCAGATTGTAGACATCCACGGATGATCCGGACTATTTCAATAGTAACGCGACAAACATGGTCTTATCATAGGACATGCTATCGTAACGTCGTCATAGGGACTAGTCACTAAAATGGCGCGAATTTCATTGAAGAACTGATGGTCATCTCAGTTGTGCCCTGCGTAAAGTGGTCAACGGTCATAGGTCAGACAGCATTGACACATCGACCTTGCACACTTACTGATTATCTAGGAAAGTAAAGAAAGAGTGCAACTTGCCGAAAACCTCTACGAGTTGGCAAAGTGGGGATAGAGGCTCTGACTGATACGACGGGATTGATAAGGTGGAGGTACAGGCTATGATTGATGGGGCGGAATTAGTGAGGAGGTGGAGCTACTGATTGATACTGCGGAGTTAGTAAAGTCGAGGCAGAGGAGGCTTTCGTTAGAAGTTCCATCGTCTAATGCTCAATACCTTCCGTTGTTCAGTTAGAAAGTAGGCGATAGCAAGTCTTATGAGCGAAACTATTAATATTTTTTTCGTATTTTAAGGAAATGTGCTTTTTCATTCGTAGTCACAGAAATGCGCAGATGAGAATGACAACTCCACATCCTACGAAAAACACAAAAAGAACCCCTTAGTTAAATTGGATTTACATCATGAGAAAATTGATAAGAGACCAAATCGATGACTTGGATGTTTTCAATTAGCGAAGATTATCACGAGGGAGTTTTGTGGAACCTATCACGTGCAATGAATGACATCCAATAGAGCCGAAGTGGACTGGTGAAATATCCAGCAGGTGCTGCTGCACCCTCTCCTTTGCAAAAATGCTGTGATGTTCGTTCTAATGGATTGATTACAATGCTGCTTTGACCATTCACTAAGATAAACATCAATTTTCTAAAAAAAAAAAATTTACGATGATTCCATTTATGAATCTTATCTATGAAGAAGATTTCGAGTTCATTGAATGTGACCCGTTCCCAAGTGAAAGACATGGGACTAATCCTAGACCAAAAGATATTATGAACTAACACTAAGACGTAGTTATGTTCAAATGTCTTTCTATCCTTGGTGAGCTTAATTGCTTCATATTTAATCTATATTTGGTCGTAATTATTCACCAAGGAGAGGGTGTTCGCTTGCAAGCGGATTACACCATTCAGGTCGCGGTTCGGCAAAAAAACACCTGCAATCAAGTGATTAAGAAGCACCAGAGGAAGGGAGGGGTGCGATTTGAGGTCGTCCCGAGCTAATAAGCTCATATTTACTTATTAAGTAGCCGAAACGTTCTCTTTGAGCATATTCTGCTCCGTGGCAACTCATCAAGCTGTGAAACATTTTCCAAAGCAATAAAAACGTGTATAGTGTAAAAAATGAGGTACTTGTCGTGAATTTAGAGAAAGTTGAGCTTAGTAGCAACTTGGTTCGCGGTATGAACGAATGGAGAGTAGTGGCCAATGTTTGATTTATTCTATGAAAGGCGAGATAGACAGCGATGCAAATGCGCTACTTGAAGGGATATTGAGCTCATTTTGGTATGTGTACTACAACGTATCAAGCCAAAAATCTTATTGAAAGGTTGGGTTATACACTACTTCTTTGACATCATTTCAGGCAAACGGAAGGACAGCAGATGTCTCAACTAAGTCAGCAACTCGTTCGCATCTGACCCTAATACTAGCATGCTCAGTAAGATACATGCACACGATTCCTACGTCAATTAGTTCGTAACAGTGTCCCCACACTCATTATTTCACTCAGTAAAATTTTTCTCACAAAATCGTAAACTCACGAATGATACCATACTTTCTCTGCGCAATATCTTGCCAAGCACTACCGATATATCAAGTTAGTATTTTTCCTTCCTTTATATAGGGACCAATTTCTTAACTCTATAGGACTTGTGCATCTTCTCAGGAAGTACTAGCGAAGCAGAGGTTATGATCAACGAGCTCAATAAAGCGGGGAAGCGGAGAAAAAGATCGGACTTTGCATAAATCGAGAGAAGACTCAGTTCATGAAAAACCCGTGGTGCGAAGGCGAAAAAATTGAATTGGATGGCTCTCTCATTGCAGAGACCAATTACGCGCTAATTTTAAAGACTTCGAAGCACATTTGAGGTGTTTCATGCACTTAGCTTCGAAAGCAACAGTTTGAGCTCAAATCTGGCGTCTTTGGATAATTTCGCAAGAAACGCACTGCTAACAGCGTAAAAACATTAGATCGTATAGGAATAAGATAAAAACAAACAAGGATAACGAAGACAGAAACATAAGAAGGAGAACAACTGGATCTAACACGTTTATCTTTGGTGATCAATGAACATGGAAAACAGCATAAAGGAAGAACTAGGTAGAAGAAGGAGAGCAGCTTGAGCCGTATTCGTGTCTCTCAAAGAAGCCACCGACCAACTGAAGGACTCGAAAATCCGGGCTCATCTCTTCGATTCTACGGTCCTCACAGTGCTCTGTTATGCTGCAGAGACGTGGGTTGGTACTTCAACTACGTCAAGAATGCTTCGCACTACAGAGCGCTTGAGCGATGTCTTCTGAAATATAACCGGCACTCTAAATAACTAGCCGAAATGCGAAGCTCTGACCGAAATCTGTAAATCTTCGAGATCCAGGATAATATACATCGATAGCGAAACATAGATGGGCCGGTCACATAATGAAAAGAACAGACGACAGATGGACGAAAAGATCAGTAGAGTGGACTCCAAGAGAATGCAAACGAGTCCTTGGACGGCCACCTACACGTCGGGCGGACGTGTTCGTAAACAAAGTTAATCAGCTGTACCGCAGCTGCAGTTGTTTTAGATCACGGTATGAGACTCGCAAGCGCTACCATGTTCGAACAAGACCACTACCGTGGGCAACGATTGCGAGATAAAGGAACGAATGGCATATGTGCTGGGATCCGCACAGCTCGTGAAGACGGATCGTCCAAGTATCTATCCAAGTAAGCATAAGATTTGTGCATTGGTTAGTTACGGTGTGAAACGAACGGCTACAAGTATATTTCGGGGCGCCTTTGGCAACTGCGCTACACACACCCAGTTAGTAGAGACAAAAGATCTTTCAATAATAATAACATGAAAATCCTAGGTGCTCGATTAATAGACTTTAATTTTGATCTGGATACCATGAAGTGATAGAATTCACAGATATACGTATAATTTCCGAAAAAACCAGTGTATTTAGGTATCACGACGACTTAAAATGGAACTAAGAATGACTGAAAAACGAAGTGGTCAAACATGATTGAGATGGTTCGGATTAGATCTGAACAGGCTTCATGGTTTTCATCTATTTTGCTGATAGCCGAGAACGGAAAACTATGAACTAGTTTGAGAGTCCAGTTAAGAGAGCAATACAAGATTGATGAAAGGATGAGAACTCAGTGGAGCCCTTGATCGGAATAACAATGAGAGGGCGGAGTGAAGTCGATCATTGGGGCGTCACAGCTATTCCGCACCGTTGAGCAACCATATGACGAACGAACTTCCGCAGTGTGATAATTGGATCTTGAAGTGATAACCACTAGAGACCAAACCTCATACTTTGAATCGCAATGAAGGTAAATGGAAACCGTTGCCCGAAGTACCACAACTACCTTGATGACAAGACGGTTGTCTTGTTTCAATAGTTTCCTTCTTATGATGAATAAGGTTCTACACATGCAGAAATGGACGCTCTTATTCTGGCATTCAACAGCCACAAATATTCCCTTATTGTGGTGAGGTTTGAACCCCCTCTACCGAAGTCTGGAAATGGTGGATGACATTCAGATGAGACCACTTTTTTGTTTTGACATTCTACAAATCACAAATCAGTGTTCTCATTCTGTAATAAATAAAATTGGATCTCTCCTGAGTTCTCCTCTTGGCGTTTCATTCAGAAAAAAGAATCTTCCTTGCTTGCTAAAACAAGAAACAGAAACTGCTACAACACAATTGAAGTGCTTTGACGGTTGTCTTGTTTCAATAGTTTCCTTCTTATGATGAATAAGGTTCTACACATGCAGAAATGGACGCTCTTATTCTGGCATTCAACAGCCACAAATATTCCCTTATTGTAGTGGGTGAGGTTTGAACCCCCTCTACCGAAGTCTGGAAATGGTGGATGACATTCAGATGAGACCACTTTTTTGTTTTGACATTCTACAAATCACAAATCAGTGTTCTCATTCTGTAATAAATAAAATTGGATCTCTCCTGAGTTCTCCTCTTGGCGTTTCATTCAGAAAAAAGAATCTTCCTTGCTTGCTAAAACAAGAAACAGAAACTGCTACAACACAATTGAAGTGCTTTTTTGTGATACGGATTAGATTCTTCGTGAAAGGCACGCACTGCTTCAACAAGGGATTCAACTTATCCGTGCTTACGAAGTTTCTCGTAGCTGCAAACTAAGGTTAATTTTCTTGAGTTCATTAACAGAAGCCTATAGAAGTTAAACAAATCAATTTGGTTAAAAACTACTGAAGCAAATTAAAGGACAGAATACTGCTCAAAATCTTAAGTGCTTAATGTCTATTAGGTTCGCAGTAAACCCATCTTCATGGTTACTTGAGAGCTATTTTAAATACTATTAAACAAAGAAGGGCGCGTGTGGCGCCGTGGTCGGAGGCGCTCTGCAATACACACGTGGAATCGATCCCCGCGTCCATGGCCCACCAAGCCTTCCATCCCTCCGGGTCAGCAAATTGGTGCTAGACTTGTCTGCGTGGACTGCAGCACTGGCTCGGTACTTCGGTAAACCACAGCGAGTCATTGTAAAGGTCGGATATGCATTCAACTACCTACAACGATGCTTAATGAAGTCGAATGCATGGCCGATCTCTCAAGGATTGGTCAACGCCGAGGGCATTACTACTACTACTATTATTATCTAAACAAAAATGGTTGTTGATGAACAACAGGCTCTTTTTTTCTTTTACGATAACAATGGCCATCTGATTACGTTTGCCCACAAACCGCGTTAAAGTGGCTTAAGAAGCGCAACGAAGCAGCGAAATTTTAAAATTGCCCGCTTCGAGATTTCTGTGGAACAGCGTCAGATACGATAAAAATTACTTTATTGAAGTATCTTATATCCTCAATGGATGGACAACGTGGCGTACAATACGGTAGCCACCAGCCTGATTTCCATTCGCTCAATATTTCGATAACTGGACACAGTTTTCTACCAACAATGCCAAGATGGCAGTGTCAAAGTGTTCTTAGAACGCTTTTCTGTTCCAGATTGCTTCTTAAGGAAATTATTGTTACCGAAGGGAAAGTTATTGGTACTGAGACGGGATTTCTTCAAATAGGTAGCAATCTCTATCAAATATTTTCCCTTAACCTGGTTTCCTAATCGAAATAAGATCGAGCTGCACCTCTTCATGATAATGAGTCCGTAAATCACTGAAAAAAGATTGGAGTATATACCTGCAAAAAATAAGTAACAGAGGTGCGTAGCGCAGTGGTTAGAAGCTCTCTGTAAAGCATATGGGTTCTATCCCAAGCCCCGGACTCCTCAAACTGCCTATCCCTGTGCCGTCGTCATATTGGTACCAGACCTATCTGAGAGTATAACATCACTGACCCGATACATCGCTAGGCCACTGCGAGTTATTGTATAGGCCAGATATGTATCCAATCACCTCGCAAGATACTTGACAAGGTTTAATGCATGGTGCATCCCTAAGGGATTGATCGACGCGGAGGGCTTCATCCTTTAAACTGGCAAATAAAAAAATTGCTATGTAAGCTCTAGAACGGTAGAAATTAATGTCGTACCACAACTTGAACGTAATGTTGCTAATGAAAACCACTTGGCGATAAAAGTATGGAGCTCTCAAAAAGACCAAAATAGTTCGACTTTCTTTGTTCATTACTAAATAGAAGGCGAATGCTTCCGTTTGCAAAAAATACAAACCCACTTAATACTAAGTGTGCAATGAGGATGAATGACCCACGGCGGGCGGTCAGGAGGGCACTAGCGTGTGGCGCTGCCGAATATCATCATGCATGGGGACGAACGAATGGATTCCGCTTGGTGGCGGTGAATGAGAGGAAGCTCCTCCTCCTCCACGCAATATCTTGGATGAAGCAGATTGTTGTGGACAATAGAGAGTATAATAGGAGAGATAGCCATCGACGGACGTATGCCCCATTAATGTTACGTGTTAGCATTCGGCATCTCACCGCTTCGACAGCACCATCAGCGCCGTACAGTGAAAACGTTTCTATAGTGATGTTAAGGCCCAAGAGAATTTAGTGTCTCTGTGACTGCTAAGCGTTCAGCATAATCCTCATCATCGATTCATATCGACATCTTGTTGTTCAGATTAAAGTCACGTTAATGTTTTACAGATTATATCATTGTTTTAAGGTTTCCTAAAAGCGAACACTCGAAATTTAATCCCTCGAATCCATTTAATCCAACTAAAACAGAACGCTGGTAGCTAGGGGGCTTATAACAAAGACCTTTAGCCAATATTGATGAAGAAGAGCGCACTAGTGGATACCACAGTGTCCTGTTGGAAGAAACGATTTGGTGCACGATATCCGAGTCATAGCGATAAAAGAAAGCGAAAAGAAAAAGCCTTCTGGGCTATAAGAAAAACTTTCATCCTTGTGCAATAAGGAAACGTATGTGTGACTGGCAAATATCTGCAAAATGTCACGATTTTTCTTTCATGTGATAAAGTTTACCTAGGAATCTAAGATTCGAACAATTTTCGAGAGCATCGAACAAATCGAATCGAATCGAACAAATCGAACAATTTTCGAGAGCATTTGCATTGGTATCAATGCGCGTCTTCCACCACTTTCCGAAGGCATGTGGCATTTTTTCGCTTGAAATTTCCGTATATTTTATTAATTAATGGTTATAACCAATTTCTCCCCTTCTGTTTCCTTTGTGTTGGCAATGACCCAAAGAACAAATTATTTTTTGGTGGAAGACCAGAATAAAACAATTTACCATTGGTCACGAAACGAAATGAGTTCTCAGTTAGTCAACAGTAAGATAAAAAGTGCATAAAAAAGTCCGGTCGATGCATCAACGCTGATAACTGATAAGTGATGGCCGAAACAACGCTGAAATGACACCTAAGCCGGGCTGGGAAAACGGTAGAACAACAGTTACATGCACAAGAGTAGTAGGACGATCTCACGTGGAAACGAATCGGCATATATGTATTTGCTTATCTTATATCTGAATAAACCGAAAATTCAGGTTTTTAAGACAATGAAACCCGGTTAAGCGTTCAGCATAATCCTCATCATCGATTCATATCGACATCTTGTTGTTCAGATTAAAGTCACGTTAATGTTTTACAGATTATATCATTGTTTTAAGGTTTCCTAAAAGCGAACACTCGAAATTTAATCCCTCGAATCCATTTAATCCAACTAAAACAGAACGCTGGTAGCTAGGGGGCTTATAACAAAGACCTTTAGCCAATATTGATGAAGAAGAGCGCACTAGTGGATACCACAGTGTCCTGTTGGAAGAAACGATTTGGTGCACGATATCCGAGTCATAGCGATAAAAGAAAGCGAAAAGAAAAAGCCTTCTGGGCTATAAGAAAAACTTTCATCCTTGTGCAATAAGGAAACGTATGTGTGACTGGCAAATATCTGCAAAATGTCACGATTTTTCTTTCATGTGATAAAGTTTACCTAGGAATCTAAGATTCCTTCTTTAAAATCGAACAATTTTCGAGAGCATTTGCATTGGTATCAATGCGCGTCTTCCACCACTTTCCGAAGGCATGTGGCATTTTTTCGCTTGAAATTTCCGTATATTTTATTAATTAATGGTTATAACCAATTTCTCCCCTTCTGTTTCCTTTGTGTTGGCAATGACCCAAAGAACAAATTATTTTTTGGTGGAAGACCAGAATAAAACAATTTACCATTGGTCACGAAACGAAATGAGTTCTCAGTTAGTCAACAGTAAGATAAAAAGTGCATAAAAAAGTCCGGTCGATGCATCAACGCTGATAACTGATAAGTGATGGCCGAAACAACGCTGAAATGACACCTAAGCCGGGCTGGGAAAACGGTAGAACAACAGTTACATGCACAAGAGTAGTAGGACGATCTCACGTGGAAACGAATCGGCATATATGTATTTGCTTATCTTATATCTGAATAAACCGAAAATTCAGGTTTTTAAGACAATGAAACCCGGTTGTCGTGTCGACGGATTTTTGCCTCGGTCTGTCTGTTAATCTTGAAGGTTAATTTAAAAAAAAAGATAAAGCTCTTGGCATGATAAAGCTCTCGGCATTGATCAATCCCTGAGTGATGCGCCATGCATTCGACTTCATTAAGTATCTATCGTTGGAGGTGATAGAATGCATATCTGGCCTTTACAATGACTCGCGTTGGCCTGCCGATGTATCGAGCCAGTGCTGCTATCCTCCCAGATAAGTCTGGTACCAACTTGCCGAC